>BSBK01005507.1:315000-509755 GCA_027943335.1 Chamaecyparis obtusa | reverse complement strand
AATGTATGTAATATATATATATATATATGTATATATATATATATGTATGTATATATATATATATATATACATACATATATATATATATACATAGTATATGTATATGTATATTGTATATGTATATGTATATGTATATGTATATGTATATGTATATGTATATGTATATGTGTGTGTGTATATATATATATATATATATATATCTCTTAAGATATATATATATATTTTTTATATGAATAGTTTTGGGGGGCGTTATGATGATGAGAAATACAAGATCGAGCCCTAAAATAAATTGATCAACCAAAAGGTTAATGCATAAAAGAATCAATATATGGAGAATATGAATGAAGGAGAAAACCTTATTTTATTATGAAAAGTTTGTGCTTGAAACATTAATTGAATTGAAAATAAATACTAACCTCAAAATAGGGAAAATCTGGAAAATGCTGATTTATGATGTCTGTGTTCATTTTCAGGAGATTCTGCAAGCTGATCTAGCCTGGAAATGTAGAGACAGAGAAAACCTAGAAAATTTTTGTCTTTCAGAGCCAGCTCGATCGTGACCTCAAGATTGAGGTACAATCTTACCCTAGGGAAAAATATTAACCCCCACTGAAGGTTAACCTTGACCTGAAACAACTTTGATGTAAATTCTTTTCGTAGATCTCAGAAGTTTGCCGAAAAGGGTAACCAGATCTAAACTGCAATTCACTGTCCCACACCTGTACCTACAAGAAAAATGATTTTTTTTTATGGATGAGGGGTTTTCCTTCGTCAAACCCCAGTTTGGAATCAACCTTGAAATATAATTCAAATTGCAATGTATATAACAAAGTAAATGGAACTATCACCTTGCTTATGTTGAAGTTCTTTTGGAGGATTCGAATCCTTGAATCCACAAGTATGGATGAATTTCAACCTTGAAATATAATTCAAATTGCAATGTATATAAACAAAGTAAATGGAAGTATTCACCTTGCTTATGTTGAAGTTCTTGTGGAGGATTTGAATCCTTGAATCCACAAGTATGGATGAATGTAGAATCAACTTTAGGATGTCTCAAATCAATTGCATTAGATCTTCAACACCAATCTTGAATGGATCTTGGACTAGGAGGAAGCTTGAATGGATGTGGATGGAAGAATCTTCAACAAGAGGGCTCCAAAGAGATTGAATCCTTCAATGGCTATCAATGGATCTCCTTGATGAATTGGATCTTGAATGCTTGAGGATGAATGAATTCTTGAATGCTTTGCTTCTCCTTCTTGCTTTCTTGATGACTGCTTGATCACTTGATTGCACTTGAGAGATTATGAAAAGATTATGAAAGATAATGGAATTGCTTTGTTAAAATGAGAGGAGGAAGGCTTCCTTTCATAAAAATCTAAGGAACAAACTTCTAGAGAGTCTGACATATAAGAAATAAATTCCCATAAGTGAAAACCCCTAGAAATGGACCTAACTTAAATATCATTTAAGAGTTTACCATTCCAAAATCCGAAAAAGCCAACCCGGAAGCGGGAAATAAAACTTTTCGAAGCCCAACATCCCAAAACTTTGGAGCCTAAAATTTGGACCTGGGGTCAAGGTCAAGGTTGACTCTGACCTAACTTAGGGTTGACATCAACTTTGACCTAGGTTGAGGTCAAGGTTGACCTTGACCCAGAAAGTCAAAGTTCTCAGTTTCTCAGAAAAAATTGCCAAAAAGAGGTTGGAAACAGGAGGGAGAAAAGCAAAATAGGGGGAAAAAACTAGATCCAGTCAAATACCCATTCAAGGCACTTGACATGACCCTAGACCACCCACTCAGAGGAATAAACCAGTCCTAAATGGAAGTGCTTCCATTTTTTGACGATACATTTAGCCCCCACTTTAGCAAGAGTATGGACTCGATGTAAACTCTTGGTAAAGGAGATCATAATGAAAAGATAATCCTATTGAAATCAAAGGGAAAAAGAAATCCTCAAGCCCACAAGGACTCATATCTTCATTAGCTCTAATATCACAATAAGAGAGACATCTCTAGAAAAGAGAGAGAAGAGAGTGTGATTATCTCACCCAATGAGAACTTATGTCCCATTGTGAACCACACAAGGAAATAGTGCAACTAGAAAGATGGAATTGAACCGCCTAGTGAATGTGACTACTCACTAGTCGACCCATCAAAGATTCACTGTTAGGAATATCTTATTCCACTAGAGAAAAACCAAAAACAAAAGAGATCCAGTCTTAAGGACACCTCTGACCTTAAGGGATCAAAATTTTGAAACTGGAGGGATCAAGAGATCCTATGAAATAAAAATCCATGTTTTAAGAATTAGTCACTAGTTCATAAAGGGAGAGAAGTATCTTGAAAATATATGTATATTGAAAGTGCGTGTGTGCAACAGGTGAGAAAGTGTATGCCCCCATGTTAAAGTCATTTCAAACACTTTAACAAGAGAAATGGCTTGAATGGAAACATAAACAACTCCACTGATTACATTTCCACTACGAGATGCCCCCAAATGAAGACAAATCAAGGGAAATACCACATAAACATACAAAGAACACAGAAGAGATCTACCTACCATGGGGTCAGTATGATCATAAGATAATATATATCTAATATTATTGCAAATGAATTGACATCATCCCCAAAGAAAGTAGAACTACAATCATAATGGAGGAAAGAACACAGAAGAGTTACGAAGAAGAATCTTTTTGAACCACCACCTAGAGACCAAAAGAATTAGTGCTACCAAGTCGCAGATCCAAGAAAATTACACAAGGAAACATTTAAGAACAATAGCACAAGTACAACATAACATGAAACAACATATAGAAGAATAGAGATACATATAGAGGATTTATACAACAGGTTTGATTCATTTATCACCTTGCACCAACAAAGCAACAAGTTTCATATAAAAGAATCTAACAAACATTTAGAAAACACATTATGCGAGAAGCAAAATACGACAGAAAAAAACAAAACAAAGGCTACCATGAAGGACAAGCCAATAAAGCATGCCACCTACTCTCCCCATCTCGTTCTATATCATTTATGGAAGGTGGGTAACTCGCAAGAGGGACTATATCCAACAGAGTAGGAATGATAGCCAGTTCCAAACAAGGATCCTCTTGAGAATCATGATGTTTGATACTAAGTGTAAGTGTCAATTGTGATGAAAGAATATTACATAAATCGATATCAATGTCAATAGTCTCATATTCATCATTAACATCATTAGTATCATCAAGAGTATCTTCTTCATCCAGATTAATCAAAATAAGATCTAAGATACGAATAGAATCATCATAATCATGCATCTTAACATCATTATTAGCATTAACTTCTTCTAACACATCATGCATAGATTGATCAAAAGAAGGTAAATAACTTTTAAGAATAGTAGTATGAGATTTAGCCTAAGCATAACACTTTTTACGATGTTCATTAGCAGATCGATTACATTTTGTTTTACTTGAAATATGTTGAGAACTAGGAGGGACAATTTCCAAATCATTCACAATTTCTATAGGAGGATTAGTAGGATTATCAATAGACTGACAATCAATAGTAGGATCTTGATTAACAGAACTAGAAGCCATAGATAAAGGAGGTATGGAAGGTGTAGGGAAAAGACCATGATTAAGATCCATAGGAGGCATGCTTAACTTGATAATTTTGCAATGTTTATAGGCTTGATATGAGAAAAAAATATTATCAGGTCGTGAAGGACATGAATTAGGTAATGAAGGCCAAAAGAAGTCAAGGGTAGCACAATCCCTAGGCCTAGAAGGTTGATATAAACTATGGTTTATCATCTTTGCTTCACCATCATGAATGAATTTAAGGAGTTTATGGATAGGAGAAGCAACAACATGCATGGCATTCAACCAAGGTAAACCAAACTTAACTTGAAATTGATCGGAAGTAGGAACAACAATGAAGGTAGTGTTCACAATTTTACCACAAAGTTCAACCAGTAAGTTAATAGAACCAAATGATGGATAAAGAAAACCATTACAAGTTTGAATGAACAGATCAGATGTACCATAAGAATCACAGTGCAAGTTTTTCATAAAAATATTTTCTTCAGTAATAGCATTGACTAAGGATGTAGGATCAAATAGACAACTGCGTGTAGGTATCGTAGAAATCCTAGCATAAATGTAAAGGGGACCATCAGGAGCCTTAATAGTCTCAAAATCAGCAAAGGTAAGAAAAATTTCTCAAGGTCTCTTAGTCTTAGGTTGCTTTCGAGGTTTATGTTGAGTTTTTGGTTTAGGCTTAGGTTGAGGTGGAACTTGAGGTTGAGTTTGAAGATAAGGTGGAGATATAGTTTGAACAACATGCTCCACTTGATTAACAATGTGATTAAGATCATCCATCTTTGATTCATGAATAATATCCATAGAAGATGGCTGAGCAATGGTATTAGTATCATGTGTAGGTAAAGGATTCGTATAAATTTGAATATGTTGATTATGAGGAGAGACAAATTTGTTTCCACTACCATCAAAATTATTAATAGATAAGGCATTAGAATCAATCAAATCTTGAACCTTATGTTTTAAAGAATAGCACTTCTCAGTATCATGACCATTATGATGATGATATTGACAAAAAGCTTTAGGATCAAAGGATTTGGATGCAATCGTTGTAGGTAAAGAGGTCGAATAGGAGGTAAAGTAATCATATTAGCAGTTAACAACCTATTCATGATAGAATGTAAATATTTAGAGAGAGGACTAAACGTACGATTCAGACAAAAAGAAGTGGATGCAGAAGTGGCATTGTGAGATGCAACAACTGTATTTGCTTGTTTTTTTATCTTGACATAGTTGTTAGGATTTTTAAATTTGTTTGGATTAGGAGTAGCATCACTCTTTTCAACTCAAACAGGAGCCATTGGAGTATTGCTCTCAATTGACTCATTTCTAATTGATAATGATGAAGCACTGCACAAAGTTATTGAAAAGAGGTAAATTTAGTAAGCAAAATCTTATCTCTAATATCCTTTTGCAAATTTGAAATAAACATACATTTAATATCAATATCAGGAACATGATAAGAAATCTAAGCATGCAAATGCTTAAATCTACTAGTAAATTCAGTCAATTTTTTCTTAGCATTTTGTTTACAATGCATCAAATCAGTCAAAGATACTTGTGGACCAATGTTATTTTGAAATTGTTTAATAAAAGCATTAGTAAGTTTTGGAAAAGAATCAATAGAATAAAGAGGAAAGGAACAAAACCATTGCAAGGCTTTATCATGGAAGGTTCTAGCAAACAGCTTGGCTAAAATCCTATGGTCATGAGCATAGTCACTACAAAGGATTCAAAATGTTTTAATATGAGTAATAAGGTCTCCTTTTCCATTTTAATTCTTGAAATGAGGCATATCAACTTGCCGAGGAACAAGAGTATGAATGATTTATAGAGATAGAGGACTTCCCATGTCACATGTAGGAATGCTAAACTTGTCTTGAGTTAAAGAAGAAAGTTGTTGTTGTAAAGATGCCATAGTTTGAGCCAAATTGATGATTGTTGAATTAGTAGAGGAAATAGTAGGCACGTCAACATTAGAAACACTAGGTAAAGTGTAAGAAGAACATGAATAGAAAACACAATTAGAGGAGCACTTGGAACCACAGTTGGAAGAGGATTGGAATAATTAAAAGGAACATTATGGTAAGAAGGTTGTGATGTAGGAAGGGATACAAGAGGAACACTCATAGAAAGAGAGGGAACCATTGTAGTCACCAAAGAAGGGGTATAAGTAGAAATACTAGGTAAAGGAATTAAAGAAGGTTCAACACTATTAATGGGAGGAATAAATCCTAGATCTTGAGCTTCTTGAGCTAAAGGTTTAACATTTGAATGCACGAGGTGAGTAATACCATGAAGAAGATTAACACCTTGATCATTATCACAAAGAACTTTCTTAAGAGCCTCTATAGCTTGAATAGAATATTGATTATGGTTTTCTTGAATAAGCCAATTACCCATTTTATCAAGTTCAGTTGAGATTTTTTTGACTTGTTTAGGAGGAACTCTTAAAGTGTCATCCTCATCATGAGATGGGTGAGAAGATTTTTTATCCATAGCAGGGTTGGAATCATGAATAATTAAATTGTCATCTAGGATCCTAAGGAAAGGAGAGGAAGATTTAGAATCAAAGGCACCCATGAGTCTACAACTTCTTCTAATCAGAATGTTATAGGTAGGACTAGAGGTAGTAAAGCTCATATACCAATGCAACTCAAATGAGATAAACTAGGAAAACACAAAGCATGAATAAATGAATGTTTTTGTATTTTTATTTTATTTTTATATGAGATGCAAACACAAAAGAAATCTAATACATTCAAGATATAACACCATAAAAGAAAGAGTTATATGGGGGGGGGTTATGATGATGAGAAATAAAAGATCCATCTCTAAATCCAAATTCCAAAAGGACAGATCCAAATTGATCAACCAAAAGGTCAATGTATAAAAGAATCAATCTATGGAGACTATGAATGAAGGAGAAAACCTTATATTTATTATGAAAAGTATGTTCTTGAAATTTTAATTGAATTGAAAATAAATACTAACCTCAAAATAGGGAAAATTAAGAAATGTTGATTCCTGATGTCTGTGTTCAGTTTCAGGAGATTCTACAACCTCATCCGGCCGGGAAATGTGGAGATAGAGAAACCTAGAAAACTTTTGTCTTTTGGAGCCAGGTCGACCTTGACCTCAGGATTGGGGTACAATCTTACCCTAGGGCACAATCTTACCCCCCACTGAAGGTTGACCTTGACCTGAAATAGCTCTGACATAAATTTGGTTTGCAGATCTTGGAAGTTCACCGAAAAGGGTATCCAGATCTGAACTACAGCTCGCTATCCTGCACATGTACCTACAAGAAAAATGGTTTTGTTTGTTGGATGAGGGGTTTTCCATGGTAAAAACCTAGTTTGGAACTAACCTTGAAATATAATTGAAATTGCAATGTATATAAACAAGTAAATGGAACTATTCACCTTGCTTATGTTGAAGTTCTTGTGGAGGATTCGAATCCTTAAATCCACAAGTATGGATGAATGTAGAATAAAATGTAGTATGTCTCAAATCAATTGCATTAGATCTTCACACCCATCATGAATGGATCTAGGACTAGGAGGAAGCTTGAATGGATGTGGATGGAGGAATCTTCAACAAGAGGGCTCCAAAGAGATTGAATCCTTCAATGGCTATCAATGGATCTCCTTGATGAATTGGATCTTGAATGCTTGAATGCTTTCCTTCTCCTTCTTGCTTGCTTGATGATTTCCTAATCACTTGATTGCACTTGAGAGATTATGAAAATATTATGAAAGATCGTGGAATTGCTTTGTTAAAATGAGAGGAGGAAGGCTTCCTTTTATACAAATCTAGGGCACAAACTTCTAGAGAGGCCGACATATAAGAAATAAATTCCCATTAAGTGAAAACCCATAGAAATGGACCTAAATTAAATATCATTTAAGAGTTTACCATTTTGAAATCCGAAACAGCCAACTCGAAAGTGGGAAATAAAACTTTCCAAAGCCGACATCTCGAAACTTTCAGAACTTGAAATTTGGACCTGGGATAAAGGTTGAGGTCAACTCTGACCTAGGTTAGGGTAAAGGTCAACTTTGACCTAGGTCAAGGTCAAGGTCAACCTTGACCCACAAGGTCATCCTTAACCCAAAAAGTCAAAGTTCTCAGTTTCTCAGAAAAAGTTGCCAGAAAGAGGCTAGAAACAAGAGGGAGAAAAGAAGAACATGGGGGAAAAAGCTAGATCTAGTCAAATACCCATTCAAGGCACTCGACATGACCCTAGAACACCTACTCGAAGGGATAAACCATTCCTAAATGGAAGTTCTTCCATTTTTTGATGATACAACTTCATCATCTTTTTCTAGTAAGTCAAAGGTTATTTTTATTATCACTAAATCCATGGTTTTGCAGGATGGAGTTACTAATATTTTCTTCCAGCATAGAATCTGTGCATGTGGACTTAGCCATATCCTTTTTCAGTTATATATATACTTTTATTACTTTAGCTTGCATATGCATGTAATGTCATATACTACTAAAGTGGGAGATAAATGTACCATCTTAAATTATATGCACTTCAATTTATGACCTTTTAGCTCCTCTTTAGTGTGTTTGCATTACACATTTGCACTTGGAGCACACAATTTCCTCTTTCTTTCTCTTTGTCCTAGGAAAATTTAGGTAGGACCTAACACTTCAACCTTGATTTCCCTTTCTCTTAATTAAAGGCCAAGGTAGGATCTAATTTATATGCATCCTCCTTCTTCTAGGCCCCATTTTCCTGAATCTAGCCTCGATTTATTAGTCCTTGATACACACTAAATCCAGATCTTCTACAATTCTGGAAGCATGCCTTACAAACCCAAGATCATAGCCTCCTCGAGAATAAGTCAACTTGGTTGAATTATTCTAGAATAGGTTGACCTATTCCCTGGTGGTTGGAAAGTGTTGGGCTTGGTCCTATTTCAAAGTTCCATTATTTCACTATCACTGTGGTCAGCTCCTGCGGGGGTAATTTTAGAAATTCACTATAAAAAGACATATGGTACTTAATTTTCCTCATGATGGATAGTGATAGAAGAAAGGTACAAGTATGCATGGACACCCCAATCTAACATAGAGTAATTGCATGGTGGAAGCTAAGGGCTGAATCTAATTCTTTCATTGCAAAGTGAGGCCTTCATTTACATTTCTTCAATTCAATAATTCAAGCATTACATGACATCATGGAGATGCAAGGGGATCATGAAGATGGTTAGATTAATTTATCCTGGGGGCTGGTTTTCTTTATATGCTATATTAAGATCTGATCTTTGTCTCTTCATATTTTGTACACATTTACATTTACAATCATACTTACATGCTATGGTTTCACTCATAGAGTAGATTCCTATCATTTTCTAGTTCTTTACGTTCTAGATCCACAATCTAGGATTCATGAGCACTACATACACACACAAAATCTTTCCTAACAGCTATTCATGGAGCTGCATATCACCAAAATGGAGGGTTGACTAAGGAAAACCTCTTTATAGCCACCCACACACACCAATTTTGTAATAGACTTGGAGGTTACCAATTTGGCGAGAACAGATCTAGAATATTCTCCCCAAGACCTTTCTAAAGAAGTTAGGTTGAATTTTCTATAATGTTCTGGGAACATGGTCACTTCGTGGAAAACTATCCAAAATATGTTGCACCAAGTCGACCTATTCTTGGAGGTCTTAGAAAGAACAAATTTCTAGGTTTTCTATTGTGATCATAAATCCACAGTCAGAAGTCCTCCCACAATCTCAGATCTGTAATTTTTAGATTGAAAGGTCATATTCAATTGCATATTTCGAGGTAAGTAAGTTATCATTTGTTTCAACTATTAGAATAGATCTATTTTTTTATCTTAATTGGGTTGATTTCATATACTTGGTTCCTACATTCATCTTACACTTTTTTCTTAATCAATTAGATCAATCTTATCATTTCTATTATATATCTATATTCGAATTGCATTACATGAAAGAGGAATTTCTAGTGTACTTTAGTGATATAACTTGGGTTGATCATGGGCATCCCATATTACCCTTTGATTTTGCTAATATAACCTAGGTTGTATTGGGAGTTATACTCAGAAGCCACTCTTTCTCTTGTATTGAATGGCTTAGGGAAAAGTCTTATTTACTTGATATACCTAGCTCTCATTGTTAGACTCATTGATGTTATTTTCCCACTAAATAGTAGGATATGGTTTCGTGCTCATTATCTCTTCAAATTCATATATCTATTTCCTCTATTTATTAGAGTTCTCCCCTAAAGGGAATCTAGAAACATTCATCATTCTATCTACTATAGTCATTTCCTTGTAGAGGTGAATAGATATTAGGCCTATCTGATTTGATATCCCTTGAGCCACCTAAGTCCATGTCTTTTCTGAAAAGGCATTTTTGGGAAGGGTTTCTAGGAATGTTAACAAATCTATGTTGCTAATTGTTAAATTCTATGACAATTTCTAAAACACTTGTAAAGTCTCTAATTGAGTACACTACCACAAGAATATCTACATTCTATTTCTTATCATTTTGGAAATCCTCATCAATTCCCAACAAGGTTCCTATAACATATTGTATTTTGATCAAAGCAATCATACCCCAAAAATTTAATATTTTGATTATCAAAACCAACCCATATTAGGGTATGTGCAGGATCATGAGGGGCCAAACTATGCCCTTAAGTGGCAATGAAAAATTAGACAATCAGGATTAGTCAACTTGGTGTGAAAAAATGAACTAGTTATCAACCTAATATCAAAAAGTTGTAAGAATATAATTTGTAGGAAATTGAATGTAGTTTCTAAACTACTAAGCCTTTTTTGAAAAAAATTTAATATGATTGGTAAAAAGTATAGATTGCAATGTAGCACTACAAACATTTCAGCAAAAAAAATAAGAAGTACGTGTATGTCTGACCACCCTAATCAAAAGCAAATGATAATATTTTTTTATAATATTCTATATATAAGTAGCTGACTCATGCCCGAATGTGATGCATATTTTTTGGTATTTTTATTCCAAACAGATAATTAATTATGATTTTTTTTTACAGCGCTTTTAGAATTTAAAAACTCTCGTGTCTGACCACCTTAACTCATTGAAAACTTATCATAATTCATTTTTTTTTAATTTTTTCTTATACTAGATGAAGTATAGAATGTGACGCATCTTTCAGATTTCAAAAATGTTATACCGTTTGAAAGATATAGTCATTTTTCAATCAGTATCTAAATCGGCACTTTAGAGGTAGCTCGATTAGAAAATAACTAATAATTACTTAACGAATTCAAAATTTGATAGTAATTATATCAATAGAAAGCTGATAATCTCCTTAAGATACCCTTTTCATTTTATCAAATTCGGGTGAAAAAAAAGTCGTCAGCTACATGGTCAAAGTCTGGAACTGAGAGAAACAAAAGAAAAACACTTTTTTGTGACACTTGAAGAGTTGACCAGGTAGGTTTGGTGCACAGACCAATACCGAGCCTAATCAGGTACCCGATATTATCGGGTACCCGAATCTGGTGGTAGAATTTCAAATTTTTGTTTTGCCTCCACTTTCTCTAATTTCTAATTTCAAAATTTGGTTCCACTTTATCAATTATAGTTATATAATTGATAGTTATATATTTGATATATATTTGATAGTTATTAGTTATATATTAAATATTATATAATATCAATTATATATTAATTGTTATATATTAGTTATATATTAAATATTATATAATATGAATTATATATTAAATGTTATATTTAATATTATTTAATATATATTAATATTAAAAACTATATATTAGATTATATATTATATATAATATTATATATTATATATATATATTATATATTATATATTAAATATTATATAATATACATTTTACATTTTAAATATTATTTAATATGATTCAGAGCACGAGCATGAGTCCCTACAGTGGCATAGTAGTGCCTTTTATAGCTGCCAAAAACCCTAGCTACGCAGAAATGGAGGTTTGAAGAATAGTTCACTAGAGGCGGATTATAGAAGCAGAGGGCAAGAGAATCACTCTATTTCCACCACTTGTGGCTATGAAATGGTATCTTTCCCTGCTTTTTCAACCGAAATGCTAAATTTTAAAGGTTCTCGAAATAGATTCTAGTCGTCCCAGATAATTGTACCATGCCTATTGATAATCCGGTAGCTGAATAGAGTCATTGGGAGGTTAAACAAGAACAACCAGATGGATCTTTGAACCGGTCAAAGATTATGGAGAGCGGGGAAGGGTTTGGTAAAATGAGCAGTTGTACTAGAAATGATGCACGTGCCATAGAACTGACCGCATTAATAAATTTAAAGAAGAGATCAGTGGCGACATGACATTATGAGGAAAGCCTTGCCGTTTCGATGGTGCCCACCCTCCCCCCCCCCCGCGCGATATTATGAAGAATATCTTACCACTTCAATGCCAGCACCACCTCTGTCTCAGACTTTCGCCATTGCTTCTCATCAGTACTCTGAAATATGGCAGGGATTGCAGGCACATTATTACCCCTAGGGATTGGGATTGAGATATCACATGTTAGGACCCCTAGGGAGTCCCCATGACCCCTTATGACACATTGGAATGCTCAAATGTGTCTTAAGACGTCTTAGGACCCCTTCAAACACACTTGAACATTCCAATGTGTCAAAAGGGGTCATTGGGACTCCTTAGGGGTTCTATTATGTCTTATCATGCGTTAGGACCCCTAGGGAGTCCCCATGACCCCTTTTGACACATTGGAATGCTAAAGTATGTCTTAAGGGGTCCTACGACCCCTTAAGACACACTTGAGCATTCCAATGTGTCAAAAGGGGTCATGGGGACTCCCTAGGGGTCCTAGTATGCCTTATCACACGTTAATATCCATAGGGAGTCCCCATGACCCCTTATGACACACTGGAACACTCAAGTGTGTCTTAAGGGGTCCTACAACCCCTTAAGACACACTTGAGCATTCCAATGTGTCAAAAGGGGTCATTGGGACTCCCTAGGGGTCCTAGTATGCCTTATCACATGTTAGGACCCCTAGAGAGTCCTCATGACCCCTTTTGACACATTGGAATGGTCAAGTGTGTCTTAAAGGGTCCTACGACCCCTTAAGACACACTTGAGCATTCCAATGTGTCAAAAGGGGTCATTGGGACTCCCTAGGGGTCCTAGTATGCCTTATCACGTGTTAGGACCCCTAGAGAGTCCTCATGACCCCTTTTGACACATTTGAATGCTCAAGTGTGTCTTAAAGGGTCCTACAACCCCTTAAGACACACTTGAGCGTTCTAATGTGTCAAAAGGGGTCATTGGGACTCCCTAGAGGTCCTAGTATGCCTTATCACGCATTAGAATCTATAGAAAGTCCCCATGAACCCTTTTGACACATTGCAATGTTGTAGTGTGTCTTAAGGGGTCTTAGGACCCCTTAAGACACAATTGAGCATTCCAATGTGTCAAAAGGGATCATGGGAACACCCTAGGTGTTCTAATGCATGATAACATGTATTAGGACCCCTAGGTAGTCCCCATGACCCCTTTTGACACATTGGAATGTTCAAGTGTGTCTTAAGGGGTATTAGGACCCCTTAAGACACACTTGAGCATTCTAATGCATCAAAAGGGGTCATGGGGACTCCCTAGGTGTCCTAATGCACCTTATCACGCATTAGGACATCCAGGGAGTCCCCATGACCCCTTTTGACGCATTAGAATGCTCAAGTGTGTCTTAAGGGGTCCTAATACCCCTTAAGACACACTTGAACATATCAATGTGTCAAAAGGGGTCATGGAGACTCTCCAGGGGTCCTAACATGTGATAAGGTGTACTAGGACCCCTAGGGAGTCCCCATGACCCCTTTTGACACATTAGAATGCTCAAGTGTGTCTTAAGGGATCCTAATACCACTTAAGATACACTTGAGCATTCTAATGTGTCAAAAGGGGTTATGGGGACTCCCTAGGGGTACTAGTACACCTTATCATGCATTAGGGCACCTAGAGAGTCCCCAGGTATGTGCAGGATCATGAGGGGCCAAACTATGCCCTTAAGTGGCAATGAAAAATCAGACAATCAGGATTAGTCAACTTGGCATGAAAAAATGAATTAGTTATCAACCTAATATCAAAAATTTGTAAGAATATAATTTGTAGGCAATTGAATGTAGTTTCTAAACTACTAAGCCTTTTCTGAAAAAAAATTAATATGATTGGTAAAAAGTATAGATTGCAATGCAGCACTACAAACATTTCAGCAAAAAAATAAGAAGTACGTGTATGTCTGACCACCCTAATCAAAAGCAAATGATAATATTATTTTATAATATTCTATATATAAGTAGCTGACTCATGCCTAGATGTGACGCATATTTTTTGGTATTTTTATTCCAAACAGATAATTAATTATGATTTTTTTGCTACAGCGCTTTCAGAATTTAAAAACTCTCATGTCTGACCACCTTAACTCATTGAAAATTTATCATAATTAAATTTTTTTTAATTTTTTCTTATACTAGATGAAGCATAGAATGTGACGCATCTTTCAGATTTCAAAAATGTTATACGGTTTGAAAGTTATAGCTATTTTTCCATCAGTATGTCAATCAGGACTTTAGACATAAGTGAACTAGAAAATAACTAATAAATACTTAACGAATTCAAAATCTAACAGCACTTATATCGATGGAAATTTGACAATCATCTGAAGAAACCCTTTTCATTTTATCAAAATCGGGTGGAAAAAAAGTCGTCAACCTAATGGTCGAAGTGTCGACATAAGAAAAACAGAGAAAAAACACATTTTTTGCACACCTTCAGCGTTGACCATGGAGCTTTGGTATCCAAAGCTATTACCAAGCCTAATCGGGTACATGAAAAAATTGGGTACCTGATTTTTTCATGTACCCGATTTTGCTTTAATTTCAAATTTGAAAAGTTTCCCCCTCCCACTCTTTTTTTATTTCCCTTTAATTTTGATGTTTTTTTCTTTCACCTTGACAATGAATAATTTATATATTTTATATTTAGGTTTTATATTTTAGGTTTTATATTTTATGTTTTATATTTTATATTATATAGTATATAGTATATATATTATTTATTTATATTATATATTCGATAATATCAATTTAAACGACCTAAGTATATAGTCCGTTCAGATTTATATTAAATGCAATATTTTTATATTATAATATAAATGTTACATAATATATATATGTATATATTATAAATTATATATTAAATATTGTTGTGTATATAATATAATAAAATATAATATAATGTCTAATATATATAATATATAAAATGAATAGGACATTAATATATTGTATATTTGATAATATATATTAAATGTAATATCTAATTTATCTTATAATATATATATTATATATTTAGTCTATTAAATATTCTATTTTTTCAAATATTTTATATATTATTTTAATATTTAATTTAAGTTATAACAGATCCTCTCATGAGACAACAAGTCGAATCGGGGTCGCTAGACACCTTAAGGGGTAATTAGGGTTTGTGAGGCAACTTTAGATGTACAGTGACCATTTGGAAGGCAATAGGGCATGTTCGAGTATGAATGTACCAAATTTTAATGACTTTTTCCTAGTCCAACTTGAAAAGGGTCCATGGGGTGCTCTTAGGAGACCACATGTCCAAACAGTGTCGCTAGGCGTCTTAAGGGGTCATTAGGGCTCATGAGACAACCTTTGATGCATGGTGACCATTTGGAACGCATTAGGACATGTAAGAGGACCTAACTCCACAATTTAGATGAATTTTGATTAGTCAAACTCGAAAAGGGTCCATGGGGTGCTCTTGGGAGACCATTGTGCAATTCGGGGTCGATAGGTGACTTAAGGGGTCATCGGCGTTCCAAATGAAACTTGCAATGAACGGTGATCCTTTGGAATGCATTAGGACATATCAGATGACCTACGTACCAAATTTGGATAACTTTTTCCTAGTAGAACTCGAAAGGGGTCCATGGGGTGCTCTCGGGAGACCACATGTCGAATCGGGGTTGGTACCTGCCTGTTAAGAGGTCATTAGGGTTCCAAATGAAACTTTGATGGAACGGTCACCCTTTGGAACACATTAGGATATGTCATAGGACCTATGTACCAAATTTGGATGACTTTTTCCTAGTAAAACTTGAAAGGGGTCCATGGTGTGCTCTTGGGAGACCACATGTCGAAATGGGGTCGGTAGGCCTATTAAGGGGTCATTAGGGTTCCAAATAAAACTTTGATGGAATGGTGACCCTTTGGAATGCATTAGGACATGTCATAGGACCTACGTACCAAATTTGGATGACTTTTTCCTAGTAGAACTCGAAAGGGGTCCATTAGGTGCTCTCGGAAGACCTCATGTCGAATCGGGGTTGGTAGGCCTGTTAAGGGGGCATTAGGGTTTGAAATGAAACTTCGATGGAACAATGACCCTTTGGAACACATTAGGACATGTAAGATGACCTAATTCCATGATTCATATCACTTTTTCCCAAAATAACTCGAAAGGGGTCCATGGGTTGCTCTTGGGAGACCTCATGTTGAATCGGGGTCGGTAGGCCTGTTAAGGGGTCATTAGGGTTACAAATGCAACTTTGATGGAACGGTGACCCTTTAGAATGCATTAGAACATGTCATAGGAACTACGTACCAAATTTGGATGACTTTTGCCTAGTAGAACTCGAAAGGGGCCCATGGGGTGCTCTTGGGAGACCACATGTCGAATCGGGGTGGATTGGCCTGTTAAGGGGTCATTAGGGTTTGAAATGCAACTTCAATGGAATAGTGACCCTTTGGAACATATTAGGACATGTCATAAGACCTACATACCAAATTTGGATGACTTTTTCCTAGTAGAACTTGAAAGGGGTCCACGGGGTGCTCTCGAGAGAACTCATGTCGAATTGGGGTTGGTAGGCCTGTTATGGGGTCATTAGGGTTCCAAATTTAACTTCGATGGAACAGTGAGCCTTTGGAACACATTAGGACATATCATACGACCTATGTACAAAATTTGGATGACTTTTCCCTAGTAGAACTTGAAAGGGGTCCATGCGGTGCTCTCAGAAGACCTCATGTCGAATCGGGGTCGGTAGGCTTATTAAGGGGTCATCAGGGTTCAAAATGCAACTTCGATGAAATGGTGACCCTTTGGAATGCATTAGGACATGTTAGAGGACCTATGTACCAAATTTGGATGGCTTTTTCCTAGTATAACTCGAAAGTGGTCTATGGGGTGCTCTCGGGAGACCACATGTCGAAACGGGGTCGGTAGGCCTATTAAAGGGTCATTAGGGTTCCAAATGAAACTTTGATGGAACGGTGACCATTTGGAATGCATTACGACATGTCATAGGACCTATGTACCAAATTTGGACTAATTTTTCCTAGTATAACTTGAAAGGGGTCCATGGGGTGCTCTCGGGAGACCTCATGTTGAATCGGGGTCGGTAGGCCTATTAAGGGGTCATTAGGGTTCCAAATGCAACTTTGATGGAAAAATGACCCTTTGGAATGCATTAGGAGATGTCAAAGGACCTACATACCAAATTTGGATGACGTTTCCCTAGTAGAACTCGAAAGGGGTCCATGGGGTGCTCTCGAGAGACCACATGTCGAATCGAGGTCGATAGGCCTGTTAAGGTGTCATTAGGGTTCCAAATGAAACTTTGATAGAATAGTGACTCTTTGGAACACATTAGGATATGTCATAGGATCTATGTACCAAATTTGGATGACTTTTTCCTAGTAGAACTCATAAGGGGTCCATGGGGTGCTCTTGGGAGACCACATGTCAAAACAGAGTCGTTAGGCCTATTAAGGGGTCAATAGGGTTTGAAATGCAACTTCGATGGAATAGTGACCCATTGTAACACATTATAACATGTCATAGGACCTATTTACCGAATTTGGATGACTTTTTCCTAGTAGAACTCAAAAGGGGTTAATGGGGTGCTCTCGGGAGACTACATGTTAAAACGGGGCCGGTACGCCTGTTAAGGGGTCAATAGCATTCGAAATGAAACTTTGATAAAATGGTGACCCTTTGGAACACATTAGGAAATGTCAAAGGACCTAATTCCATGATTCAGATGACTTTTTCCTAGTAGAACTCGAAAGGGGTCCATGGGGTGCTCTCGGGAGACCACATGTCAAATCAGGGTCGGTAGGCCTGTTAAGGGGTTATTAGGGTTCCAAATGCAACTTTGATGGAACGGTGACCCTTTGGAATGCATTAAGACATGTTAGAGGACCTACATACCAAATTTGGATGACTTTTTACTAGTACAACTCAAAAGGGGTCCATGGGGTGCTCTCGACAGATCTCATGTCGAATCGGGGTCAGTAGGCCTGTTAAGGGCTCAATAGGGTTCAAAATGAAACTTTAATAGAACAGTGACCCTTTGGAATGCATTAAATCATGTTAGAGGACCTACGTACCAAATTTGGATGACTTTTGCCTAGTAGAACTCGAAAGGGGTCCATGGGGTGCTCTCAGGAGACCACATGTCAAATCTAGCACGGTAGGCCTGTTAAGAGGTCATTAGGGTTCCAAATGCAACTTTGATAGAATAGTGACCATTCAGAACACATTAGGACATGTTAGAGGACCTAATTTCTTGATTCAGATGACTTTTTCTTAGTAGAACTCGAAAGGGGTCCATGGGGTGCTCTCGGGAGACCACATATCGAATCGAGGTTGGTAGGCTTGTTAAGGGGTCATTAGGGTTCCAAATGAAACTTTGATGGAACGGTGACCCTTTGGAATGTATTAGGACATGTCATAGGACCTACTACCAAATTTGGATGACTTTTTCCTAATAGAATTCGAAAGGGGTCCATGGGGTGCTCTCAAGAGACCACATGTCGAATCGGGGTTGGCAGGCCTGTTAAGGGGTCATTAGGGTTCCAAATGTAACTTTGATGGAATGATGACCCTCTCGAATGCATTAGGACATGTCAAAGGACCTACATACCAAATTTGGATGACTTTTACCTAGTAGAACTCGAAAGGGGTCCTTGGAGTGCTCTCGGGACACCACATGTCGAATCAGGGTCAGCAAGCCTGTTAAGGGGTCATTAGGGTTCCAAATGCAACTTCCATTGAATAGAGACCCTTTGGAACACATTAGGACATGTTAGAGGACCTACATACCAAATTTGGATGACTTTTGCCTAGTACAACTCGAAAGGGGTCCATGGGATGCTCTCAGGACACCACATGTCGAATCGGGGTCAATAGGCCTATGAAAGGGTCATTAGGATTCCAAATGCAACTTCAATGGAACGACAACCTTTTGGAACACATTAGGACATGTCAGAGGACCTACGTACAAAATTTGGATGACTTTTACCTAGTAGAACTCAAAAGGGGTCCATGGGGTGCTCTCGGGACATATGTCGAATCAGGGTCAGAAGGCACGTTAAGGGGTCATTAAGGTTCCAAATGCAACTTCCATGGAACAGTGACCCTTTAGAACACATTAGGACATGTCATAGGACCTATGTACCAAATTTGGATGACTTTTGCATAGTAGAACTCGAAAGGGGTCCTTGGGGTGCTCTCAGGACACCACACGTTGAATCAGGGTCGACAGGCCTGTTGAGGGGTCATTAAGATTCCAAATGCAACTTCCATGGAATGGAAACCCTCTAGAACACATTAGGACATGTTAGAGGACCTACGTACCAAATTTGGATGACTTTTGCGTAATAGAACTCAAAAGGGGTCCATGGGGTGCTCTCGGGACACCACATGTCGAATTAGGGTCGGTAGGCCTGTTAAAGAGTCATTAGGGTTTCAAATGCAACTTCCATCGAATGGTGACCCTTTGGAACCCATTAAGACATGTCAGAGGACCTACGTACCAAATTTGGAGGACTTTTTCCTAATAGAACTCAAAAGGGGCCCATGGGGTGCTCTCGGAACACCACATGTCGAATCAGGATCGGCAGGCATGTTAAGGGGTCATTAGGGTTCCAAATGCAACTTCGATGGAATGGGGACCCTTTGCAATGCATTAAGACATGTCAAAGGACCTATGTACCAAATTTGGATGACTTTTGCCTAGTAGAACTCGAAAGGGGTCCATGGGGTGGTCTCGGGACACCACATGTCGAATCGGGGTCGGCAGGCCCGTTAAGGGGTCATTAGGGTTTCAAATACAACTTCGATGGAATGATGACCCTTTAGAATGCATTAAGACATGTTAGAGGATCCCTTAAGACACACTTGAGCATGATAAGGCGTACTAGGACCCCTAGGGAGTCCCCATGATCCCTTTTGACGCATTGGAATGCTCAAGTCTATCTTAAGGGGTCCTATGACCCCTTAAGACAGACTTGAGCATTCCAATGCGTCAAAAGTGGTCATGGGGACTCTCTAGGGGTCTTAATGTGTGATAAGGTGTACTACGACCCCTAGAGAGTCCCCATGACCCCTTTTGACACATTGGAACCCTCAAGTGTGTCCTAAGGGGTCCTATGACTGCTTAGGACACACTTGAGGGTTCCAATGTGTCAAAAGGGGTCATGGGGACTCTCTAGGGGTCTTAATGCATGATAAGGCTTACTAAGACATGTAGGGAGTTCCCATGACCCCTTTTGATACATTGTAATGTTCAAGTGTGTCTTAAGGGGTCTTAGGACCTCTTAAGACACACTTGAGCATTCCAATTTGTCAAAAGGGGTCATGGGGACTCCCTAGGGGTCTTAAGGCGTGATAAGGCATACTAGGACCCTTAAGGAGTCCCAATGACCCCTTTTGACACATTTGAATGCTCAAGTGTGTCGTAAGGGGTCCTAAGACCCCTTAAGACACACTTGAGCATTCCAATGTGTCAAAAGGGGTCATTGGGACTCCCTAGGGGTCTTAACGCATGATAAGGCATACTAGGACCCCTAGGGAGTCCCCATGACCCCTTTTGACACATTGGAACACTCAAGTGTGTCTTAAGGGGTCCTAATACCCCTTAAGACACACTTGAGCATTTCAATATGTCAAAAGGGGTCATGGGGACTCTCTAGGGGTCCTAACGTGTGATAAGGCATACTAGGACCCTTAGGGAGTCCCCATGACACATTGGAATGCTCAAGTGTGTCTTAAGGGGTTGTAGGACCCCTTAAGACACACTTGGGCATTCAAATGTGTCAAAAGGGGTCATGGGGACTCCCTAGAGGTCTTAGTATGCATTATCACACCTTAGGACCTCTACAGAGTCCCCACAACCCCTTAAGACACATTGGAATACTCAAGTGTGTCTTAAGGGGTATTAGGATGCCTTAAGACACACTTGAGCATTCCAATGTGTTAAAAGGGGTTATGGGGACTCCCTAGGGTCCTAATACGCCTTATCATGCCTTAGGATCCCTAGGGAGTCCCCAGGACCCCTTTTGACATATTAGAATTCTCAAGTATGTCTTAAGGAGTCCTAATATGCCTTATCACACGTGATAAGACATACTAGGACCCTTGGGGAGTCGCCATGGCCCCTTTTGATGCATTAGAACTCTTAAGTGTGTCTTAATGGGTTGTAGGATCCCTTAATACACACTTGAGCATTAGGACCCCTTGAGAGTCCCCATGACCCCGTTTGACACATTGGAATGTTCAAGTGTGTCTTAAGGGGTATTAGGACCCCTTAAGACACACTTAATCATTCCAATGTGTCAAAAGGGGTCATGGGGACTCTCTAGGGGTCCTAACGCATGATAAGGCATACTAGGACCCCTTAAGACACACTTGAGCATTCCAATGTGTCAAAAGGGGTCATGGGGACTCCCTAGGGGTCCTAGTACGCCTTATAACACATTAGGACCTCTATAGAGTCCCCATGACCCCTTAAGACATATTGGAATGCTCAAGTGTGTCTTAAGAGGTTATAGGACCCCTTAAGACACACTTGAGCGTTCCAATGTGTCTTAAGGTCATGGGGACTCCCTAGGGTCCTAGTACACCTTAGGACCCCTAGGGAGTCCCCATGACCCCTTTTGACACATTAGAAAGCTCAAGTGTGTCTTAAGGGGTATTAGGACCCCTTAAGACACACGTAAGTGTTCCAATGTGTTGAAAGAGGTCATGGGGACTCCCTAGGGGTCCTAGTACGCCTTATTATGCGTTAGGACCCCTAGGGAGTCCCCATAACCCCTTAAGACACATTGGAATACTCAAGTGTGTCTTAAGTGGTTCTACGACCCCTTAAGATACACTTGAACATTCCAATGTATCTTAAGGGGTCATGGAGACTCTCTAGGGGTCCTAATGCATGATAAGGCATTCTAGGACCCCTAGGAAGTTCCCATAACCCCTTTTGACATATTAGAACTCTCAAGTGTGTCATAAGGGGTCCTAGTATGCCTTATCATATGTTAGGACCCCTAAGAAATGCCCATGACCCCTTTTGACACATTGGAATGCTCAAGTGTGTCTTAAGGGGTATTAGTACCCCTTAAGACACACTTGAGCATTCCAATGTGTCAAAAGGGGTCATGGGGACTCCCTAGGGGTCCTCTAAAATGCCTTATCACACGTTAGGACCCCTAGAGAGTCTCCATGAACCCTTAAGACACATTGGAATGCTCAAGTGTGTCTTAAGGGGTCGAATGACCCCTTAAGACACACTTGAGCATTCCAATGTGTCTTAAGGGGTCATGGGGACTCCCTAGGGGTCCTAGTACGCCTTATCACACATTAGGAACCCTAGAGAGTCCCCATGACCCCTAAAGACACATTGGAATGCTCAAGTTTGTCTTAAGGGGTCATAAGACCCCTTAAGACACACTTGAGCATTCCAATGTGTCAAAACGGGTCATGGGGACTCCCTAGAGGGCCTAGTAAGCCTTATCATGCGTTAGGACCTCTATAGAGTCCCCATGACCCCTTAAAACACATTGGAATTCTCAAGTGTGTCTTAAGAGGTCATAGGACCCCTTAAGACACACTTGAGCATTACAATGTGTCTTAAGGGGTCATGGGGACTCCCTAGGGGTCTTAATATGCCTTAGGACCCCTAGGGAGTCCCCATGACCCCTTTTGACACATTGGAACGCTCAAGTGTGTCTTGAGGGGTATTATGACCCCTTAAGACACACTTAAGTGTTCCAATGTGTCAAAAGAGGTTATGTGGACTCCCTAGGGGTCCTAGTATGCCTTATCACGTGTTAGGACCCCTAGGGTGTCCCCATGACCCTTTAAGACACATTGGAATACTAAAGTGTTCCAATGTCTCTTAAGGGGTCATGGGGACTCCCTAGGGGTCCTAGTACGCCTTATCAAACCTTAGGACACCTAGGGAGTCCCCATGACCCCTTTTGACACATTGGAATGCTCAAGTGTGTCTTAAGGGGTCCTACGACCCCTTAAGACACACTTGAACATTCCAATGTGTCAAAAGGGGTCATGGGGACTCCCTAGGGGTCCTAGTATGCCTTATCACACCTTAGGACCCCTAGAGATTTTCTATGACCCCTTACGACACATTGAAATGCTCAAGTGTGTCTTAAGGGTTCGTAGGACCCCTTAAGACACTCCTGAGTGTTCTAATGTGTCAAAAGGGGTCATGGGGACTCCCTAGGGGTCCTAGTATGCCTTATCACGCCTTAGGACCCCTAGAGATTCCCCATGACCACTTAAGACACATTGGAATGCTCAAGTGGTTCTTAAGGGGTCCTACGACCCCTTAAGACACACTTGAGCATTCTAATGTGTCAAAAGGGATCATGGGGACTCCCTAGGGGTCCTAACGTGTGATAAAGTGTACTAGGACCCTTTGGAAGTGCACACAACCCCTTTTGGCACATAAAACATTTGAGCATTCCAATATGTCAATAGGGGTCATGGAGACTTCCTAGGTGTCCTAACACATGATAAGGCATACTAGGACCCCTAGGAAGTCCCCATGACCCCTTTTGACATATTTCAACACTCAAGTGTGTCCCAAGGGGTTGTATGACCTCTTATGACACACTTGGGTGTTCTCATGTGTGAAAATGGGTCATGGGGATTTCTTAGGGCTCCTAGTATACCTTATCACATGTTAGGACCCCTAAGAAGTCTCCATGACCCCTATTGACACATTGGAATGATCAAGTGTTTCCTAAGGGGTCCTACGACCCTTTCAGACACACTTGAGCATTCAAATATTTCAAAAGGGGTCATGAGGACTTCCTAGGGTTACTAGTATGCATTTTCACACATTAGGACCCTTAGGAAGTCCCCATGACCCCTATTGACACATTGGAATGCTCAAGTGTGTCCTAAGGGGTCTTACAACACCTTCAGACATAGTTGTGCATTGAAATGTTAGAAAAAGGGTTATGGGGACTTCCTAGGTGTCCTAACACACGATAAGGCATACTAGGACCCCTAGCAAGTCCTCATGAACCATTTTGACATATTTGAACCCTCAAGTGTGTCTGAAGGGGTCCTATGACCCCTTAGGACATACTTGAGGGTTCTAATGTGTCAAAAGGAGTCATGAGGACTTCCTAGAGATCCTAACATGTGATAAGGCGTACTAGGACCCGTACGAAGGCCCCATGGCCCCTTTTGACACATTTCAACACTCAAATATGTCCCAAGGGGTCGTATGACCTCTTATGACACACTTGAGCATTCTCATGTGTCAAAAGGGGACATGGGGACTTCCCAGGGGTCCTAGTATGCCTTATCACATGTTAGGAACCCTAGGAAGTCGCCATGACCCCTATTGACACATTGGAATGCTCAAGTGTGTCCTAAGGGGTCCTACGACCCCTTCAGACACACTTGAGAATTCAAATCTTTCAAAAGTGGTCATGGGACTTCCTGTGGGTACTAGTATGCCTTATCACACGTTAGGATCCCTAAGAAGTCCCCATGACCCCTATTGACACATTTGAATGCTCAAGTGTGTCCTAAGGGGTCCTATGACCCCTTTAGACATAGTTGTGTGTTCAAATGTTTCAAAAGGGGTCATGGGGACTTCCTAGGGGCCCTAACACATGACAAGGCATACTAGGACTGCTAGGAAGTCCCCATGAACCATTTTGACATATATGAACCCTCAAGTGTTTCCAAAGGGGTCCTACGATCCCTTGGGACACACTTTAGGTTCTAATGTGTGAAAAGGAGTCATGGGGACTTCCTAGGGGTCCTAACGCGTGATAAGGTGCACTAGGACCCGTACGAAGTCCCCATGACCCCTTTTGACACATTTCAACACTCAGGTGTGTCCCAAAGGGTCTTATGACCCCTTATGACACACTTGAGTGTTCTCATGTGTCAAAAGGGGTCATGGAGACTTCCTAGGGGTCCTAGTATGCATTATCACGTGTTAGGACCCCTAGGAAGTCCCCATGACCCCTATTGACACATTAGAATGCTCAAGTGTGTCCTAAGGGGTCCTATGACCCCTTCAGATAGACTTGAGCATTCAAATGTTTCAAAAGGGGTCATGTGGACTTCCTAGGGGTACTAGTATGCATTATCACAAGTTAGGACCCCTAGGAAGTCCTCATGACCCCTATTGACACACTCGAGCATTCCAATGTGTCAAAAGGGGTCATGGGGACTTCCTATGGGTCTTAACGCGTGGTGAGACATACTAGGACCACTAGAGAGTCCCCATGACCCTTTTTGACACATGTAAACCCTCTAGTGTGTCTGAAGGGGTCATGGGGACTTCCTAGGACCCCTTTAGACACACTGGAGGGTTCACATGTGTCAAAAGGGGTCATGGGGACTTGTTAGTGGTCCTAGTATTCCTTATCACACGTTAGGACCCCTAGGAAGTCCCCACGGCCCCTTTTGACACATTGGAATGCTCGAGTGTGTCAGAAGGGACCCCTTTTGACACACTCGAGCATTCCAATGTGTCAAAAGGGGCCGTGGGGACTTCCTAGGGGTCCTAACATGTGATAAGGCATACTAGGACCCCTAGGAAGTCTTGGTAACCCCTTTCAACATACAATTTAAATATTATGATCATAAAGTTTTTATATATATATATATATATATATATATAAGATATTATTATATAAAATATATATTAATATATAATTATATCTATAATACATATTTAAAAATATATAAAATATTTACATAATACACCTTAAACATTATATATATAATATATATATAATTTGTACATATATTTTTATAATATAAACTTTAAATATAATTATATACAATACATATTAATATATAAAAAATATATTAAGTTATAAAATATTATAATATAAAATATATATGACATACAATTTAAAACCCCTAAGATATTATAATATAAAATATATAAATTAATATATAATTATATATATAATACATATTTAAACATTATATACAAAAGTTCAATTTTTTCATATACTCCCGCTGTCCCGCCATTTTTTCATACTTGGGAAAATCGGGTACCTGATTTCCTCGATTTTGAAAAGTTCAAATTTTTCATATAATCCCGCCATTTTTTCATACTCAGAAAAATCGGGTACCCGATTTCAAATCGGATACCCAATTAAGCTCATGCTTTGGTGTTAGGTTTGTCCAGGTGTACTGACACCTAGGCCTACTAAAAAGTCAACAAGCGCTTTCATGCGCTTTTGGACTAGTGAATAGTGAATATTTTTCACATTACCACTTTTTGGCCCCTCATGATCTTGCACATACCCATTATAGATTTGTCAATTCAATGACTCGGAGAATAACAATTCAATCTCCAATTAATATAGTGAAAAATTTTCCCTAAAAAAAAATATGTTTCCCATATAAAAGATCTAATTTTGATCTAGCATCGATTCATTCGAATAAAAATAATGCTTAGGGAGACTTTGAATACTTACCTCCCCTCCAAAGGATTTCAACCACCATTATTTGATTTCTACCTCCAATCTACTCTCTCTACTCCATTTTTTAAAGAAGGCCTTGACTTTTAGTTTGTCTACAATTTTCACCAATGCAACCATCATAGTTTCCATAGTCTTGGAGTTTGTTTTCTTCTTCTCCTGATTCCTTGGTTAAAACTTATCCTTGTTAATTTATTTATTTCCCACCCACCTCTTGTTAATCCAATTAGAATTTCTCAAGAGACCTCTATTAGAGTATTGATGGTCCCACAATAGTGTGTCCCACTTTTTGGCCAACTTTGACATAGAGATCAACATTCTGAGAAAAAACTTCACTTTCAAACACCTGTTGCCGCATAAATATTAAGAATTTGAAGATGATGTAAATTAGAGTTTTTTAGAATTTTCTTTCTAGTTTCTATATATATATATATATATATATATATATATATATATATATATATATATATATATATATATATATATATATATATATATATATATATATATATATAATTAAAATTCATTTTTCCTTCTCCTTCAAAAAGTGGTTTGCGTGAAAAAATTGTGCTTTTAAGGACTTACTTTTACTTGGATCAGTGTAACTTTTTAAAATTTTTTGATAATGATTTGATTCTTGTAAGATTATATTTTTAACTTCAATATCTAAAGGGTGTAATTGGTTTCATTCATTTTGGGTCAAGATTTCATAGTTTATTAAGTTCTAAAGTGACAGTAACTATAATTTAGACATAAGGTCACTTGGATCACTCTAACTTGATGTGTACATCAAAATTCATTTTTTCTTTTTTATATAAAAAATTAACACAAATAATCTTTTCCTACATATTTTTCATAATTTTTTTTGTAATTTACTATTTTTCCCAAAGTCTTGAAGAGACAGGTTGTTGAATGACCAAACAACCTATGTTTAGTTAAAGTAATATTTAAAAGTTATAGTGAACTCAATATGTATTAAAATTATATTCATTAGAAAGATTGTTCCGAATAGCATCATTTGACATCGTATGTTTGAAAAAACCATCTTGTTTGGTCCTTTTCCCAGGCCTTGAAAGGCCATTTTTTTGTAGTTTACTTTTTTTCAAAGGGAAAAATTTCAATTTAGGGGTGTTCGAGCGAAGATCCCCTTCACGCGAAGACACCTGAGGGGCTTCGTGTGAGGGGTCTTTGCTCAAAGATCCTCATGTGAAAATTATGTGGGAGAAACACCCTGCCAAATAATTTTCTAGCCTACTTCGAGTGAAGTAGGTCGGCTAGTTATGAATTTGTTTTGTAAAAAAATTTAGAATGTTATAAAACTAAAACATTTTCTTTCTATTTTCCACCGAATAGTAATAAATTAATTCACTTTTTATGTTTCTTTTTCTATTATTGATCAATTTTTATAAAGGCATTTTTTGGAGGAGGATTGTTATTTCTATTTTTTTCAAAGGCATAATTTTGGAGAGGAGAAATATTAGATCAAAGTATTTTTTGAAGAAGAGAATTTTTATTAGTGATCTTGTGGAAGACTATTTTTGGAAAGAAGAAATGGGAACAAGAAGGGAAGATAAAGTAAATCTACAAGAAAAAGGTCACCTGGCACTGAACAAAGAAATTATGAAGCTACATTGACATATTATCATAAAATTAAAGAAGGTGAAGGACAAGGTGAAGTAGGAGGGTCAAGTCAAGTTGAATAATTGCACATTGAAGAAGGGTTAGGATCACTCCCTACGGAAGATCAAACACTTGATGTTGGATAAGGGTCAAGATCACGTGTGCCTATTGGTATGGATGAACTTTTAAATTTAGCTCAAACTGTAAAGAGAAATATTAATTACAGAAACTTAGATCATTTACTTACAATGGATGTGGAGAATTTGAGATCACTTGCTAACGTTCAACCCTTAAGTCTTGCTAAGAAGAGATCAATAAATGATAGCAAGAGAAATATTGGCTACATTTGATAATTTTGAAACACTTGAACAAGCCCAATTGCTTTTAGTTGTACTTATAAACAAAAAGGTAGAAGGGGCATTAAAATTATTGGGTATAGACACAACATCAAAGAAGAGAAAAGTTGTTGACATGCAAACCGATATGATTGAAAATCTTAGGAAAGGTTTGAACTAGATAGGGAAGCAATCTTGAACTAAAGATAAGACCATTACAAGAAAATTTATGTTGACATCCATTGTAGGTAACACTATGCTCTGAAAAAGACAAATATCTTTAGTTTCATCTTGGATTGGTTTTAGTAGGAAAACAATATCACGATATGTTAATAGGAGAATACTTTTGGATGATAGCACCTTGGAAGGCAATTGGGAAATCATGTGTAGAGATCCTTGTTCTAATAGGATTGATGGAAGAATCAAGAATTTGGTCACATTATTTTGGAATGATAATACACATCCTTCATCAAATAGTAGAGATGCTATCAAACATATAATTTCAGCTAATCAATATTAATATCATATGAAACATTGGTTGGACACAACACAACATGAAATGTATGTGTCATTTTTTAGATCAAATCCTAATATAAAGATTGGGAAATCATTATTTGAAAGATTGAAGCTATATTATATTAGGACAAACAAAGTGTTTGAAACTTGTTATTTTCATTATCATATTGAATTTGATCTCCACTATCAGTTTTTTCAAAAGTTTGTAGAAGACACTCATGGTTTTGAAAATGCTCCTCCTTCTAGACGAAGTGCGTTCATCTCATCCATTTTATGTGACAAAACAAATGATGTAGCTAGACAAATAAATTGCATAAAAGGACTATGTAAAACATTTTTTGATTTGTCTCTTTTTCCTTTGAAAAATGAAAATATTGATGTAAAAAAGATGGTAAATTACAAGAGTTGCAAATATGTAAAGAATGAAATAAAATTTGGGAAAGAATCCAAAAGATTAGAATATGTTGAAGAGGAGATAAATGTTGGAATATTTATGGACAAATTTAAAAAATTTATTCAACCCTACATTCATCATGATTTTTTCATAAAGTGGCAAGCACAACAATTCCAAACACTAAGAGATAATTTCCCACTTGGAACTATTGTATCAGTTGTTGATTTTGCAGAAAATTATTCCTTTGTTCATCAAAAGTTAATTCAATTAGAATACTATTTTTCAAAGAAAATTACTATTATGGTACATGTGTGTTATCGACACACACAATTAGATTTGGATGGTATTCAAAGCACATTTGAAAGATGGGTCATCAAGAAGGAATATCATTTTTATATAAGTGATGATAAAGAGCATGACATTCATTATGTAGAACACTGCTTCAAGATTTTTTTCGCAAATTTGAAAGAAAGAGGTATAAAATTTGATAAACATTATAAATTGGTCAGATGGATGTCCTGCACAATTCAAATCATCAAGACCATTTTATGCACTATGTAGTTATCATCGTAATGAAAACATACCATATGTCTGGAGTTTCTTTGAGACTGGACATGGAAAAGGTGAACTTTATGGTGCTGGTGCTTGCATCAAATGTGATGTACAAAAGTATCAAATGAATTATAAGGGAGTTCCTATAAAAATTGCACATGATGTTTTTGAATGGTGCAAGACACATTTCACACCAAATGACAATGACACATCATCAAGATTGACTCAAGCAGTGCCGCATAGAAAATTTTGGGAGATAAAAGGTATGCACATATTTTTAAATTATTCAAGTGTTTAAATTTTTTATGTATTCTTTATTCAAATTATATTTATAGAACATATTATATATGCATTTTTTCAGGTGTGGATAGAAAAATTATGCATGGTTGCAATAGGATATAAAAGACACGATCTTTGCATTTAGTTATGAGTATGAATTGTCACAATTGGGCATTGAACACTAGGGGCTACTCGTGCTTTTGTTGTCATTGCATTGCTGACAATTATGAGGAATACATCAATCAAGACCATGGATATGTAGGTGCATGAAATCTAGTGTCACTAGTTGTTACTGATACATTTTATAGAGATGAAGATGAAAACTTCGATGAGGTCCCTTTGATTTCTACTGATTACGATCATATCTTAAGATTTGTCAAAATTGGTAAGTATATATATTTCACATTATATGGTCCATTGAGATGCATGTATAGATAGATAGATAGATCTATAGATTGAACTAAATAAATTTTAAGATCTCACATGTATATATAAATTTACTATGCAAGAGATGTCTTTGTAGTGATTGTTGAGCATGGAAATGTAGAAGGAGTTGGTTATTATTTACTGTGTTGTACTTTAGAGAGGATGAAGTTACTTGAACCTAAAGAAAGTGATCGAATGTTGTTCCCCATAGGTTTGTACATTCTTTACATCAATATATTGAGCTTAATTTGTAAATTTTAAATTTCAACCTTTTAACAATTTTCAAATTTAGTTTGTTTAAATTTATATTGTTAAAATTTGTGACCTGTAGGTTCAGTTGTTTTAGAGAGAACATATTTCAAGAAAATCAAATTAATTTAACATGGTATTCACTTTTTTTATTACCAACCACACAATAAGGTGTTTCAATATAGTCACCTAATAGTTGCCATGTCCATTTGTCTCCATATAGTTAAATCTCAACGTGGACATCATAAGTGGAGACTAGATAGTGAGGATCATGAGAGAATATTACATGTTCTCCACGAAAGGTTTGAACTAATTGAGTTGGTCTAAAAAGTATAATATGTATACCTATTTCATGTGTTCGGACCTAATTCATATCTCTGGATTAAATTGACTATACTTTTTTTTATATATTTTAACATATGATGGACTATAATTTGCTGATATATGAGGACCTATTTGATGGTTCAATGGTTTCAATATATAGAATTTTATGTATGCTTGTATACATGTATGGTTTTATATGTAAGCTTTGATTATTCAATGATTTTTATAGATTGCATATTAGTTAAAGATTTTATGTATGTGTAGACACCTAAAAATCCATTAGAAAATAAAATATTTTTATTTTTTGAAAACCTCTAATGGCATCATCATTTATTAATTATTTAATTAATTAATTTATTTTTATGCCATTAAATCCTCTTATTTTAATTAAACATATTTAATAAAGAATCCCTCCCCAAAATCATTTAAATCAAGTTTGAATGTATTTCCTCTATTTATTAATTATTAATTCATAAATTGACCAAAAATCCTTTAAATAAATAAAATATTTGTTTAAATCCTAAAACTTTGGAAATCTTCTATAAATCCCTAACCTCTTCTAGAATTTCCTAATCTCACTCTAAACCTGATTAAAAAGTGATTCCTACATTTCTTAGCCTAAACCCTTCAAACTTTGACTTTGGGTCAAAACCCCTCATAAATGCTTCTTACATCCTCATTAATGATTCTTACAAGCAATTAATGAAGCTGATTTCTCCTCTTGCCCTTTGGTCTCCCTTGCACACTTCCCTAGTGTTGCTCACACATGTGTGAGAAACCTTTACCATGATAATCCCTCCTATTTATTAAATTCATTTGATAAATAAAGTCCTCAACCAACCCCTTTAAATAAATTTAACATTTATTTAAATCTTAAAATTCTAGATATTCTCTAGAAAACCCTAGAACCTCTAGACTCTTCTAGAAAATCCTAAATTTGACCTTTGAGCCTTCAACCCATGAAAGTCAATCCTTATCTCTACCCCAAGCCCTTCCTCAATTCTATAAATACCCTCCTCTTCCAAGAGAAATCCATTAGTTAGCTTTTATTCTCATGCATTGTTATCATGCTAAATTCATCCTAGATCTTAACTTTTTGATAATATTGTTAGATTTCATATTTTCTAAAACACATCTTAAATCTAGCTTAATGGATTGAACTTAGTTGTTATTCAAGCTTTTCTAATCATTCATGCATCATATCAAATCTTTTTAGAATGCATTAGGAACAAGCTCCAAGTGCTTAGAGAGTACACCCACATCCCTCATAATCAGAGAAAATCAAACAATGCTTTGAAAGCATTCATTTTGGCTCAATCTGAGGTGGCTTGGTTTTGTTTGTTTTATGCTTTGAACTGATAAATGCTATTTTAATCTAATGTTTGAATGTTTAAGCCTTTCAAAATAGATAACATATAAACTGTAGTCTACATTCTGGCATGCCCAGTATCACTTTTTAATCAAGTTTAGAGTGAGATTAGGAAATTCTAGAAGAGGTTAGGGATTTCTAGAAAATTTCCAAGGTTTTAGGATTTGAATAAATATTTTATTTATTTAAAGGATTTTTGGTCCATTTATCAATTAATAATTAATAAATAGAAGAAATTCATTTAAACATGATTTAAATGATTTTGGGGAGGGATTATTTAATTAAAGATGTTTAATTAAAATAGGAGGATTTAATGACATTAAAATAAATAAATAAATTAAATAATTAATTAATAAGTGATGATGTCATTGGGGGTTTTCGACAAATAAAAATATTTTATTTTCTAATGGATTTTTAGGTGTCTACATTTTGCCCCTCTTTGATGCAATACTGCAAGTAGCGTGGCATCAAAGAAAATAAAATAAGATGCCCTAGGCTATAATAGAGGAATAATGGGTTGTGCCCCCTTGATAAAATAATGCAAAGGGGTAAACGTTGTGAAATTTTATCAAAAAGAAACAGAAAGGAAGGGGAAGGAAGGAAGGAAGAAGGAATGATAAATAGCCATACTCCCAAGAGAAAAGATGGATGAATGCAAGATGAGCTGGAATGTAGGATGTGGAATGAAACTATATGAAAAATGCAAGATGCAAGAGTAACCTATATGATGTAGGATGCAGGGGATTTTGGGAAGCTCCAAGTGTAAATGTTGAGAGCACAACCTAGTATTATATAGCATCACTAGAGACCTTCCAAGGATATTGGGATCACAATGCCTTGTCACCAGTGTTGCATAGGACTGACGCGAAAGAGACACGCAAGGTTGCCCCACCATCACACATGAACCCAAGAGGAAGCATGGTAGAAATGATGCTGGAGAAACCACAAAAAAATGACATTTCCCAAATGCACCATGTAACCCAAAAGATCACATGTGAACTGTGCAAGGGTCATGTCCGACTGACTCATAGGCAGAAGAGAAAGATAAAAAGACCTTGCCACAAATTGTCCTCATTCACAACACACCATGATATAAAGGATCATGGTGACTTTGAGGAGAGGAACAACAAGAATTTGTAAAAGATTAACAAGATCCAAAGGATAAAAGCCAAGACCAAAATGATAACTCCAAAAGAAATCCTTTACGAAGGAGAGAGATTGATTTGATTAATGGTGGGAAGATTGGTTTGAACATGTGGAATGAGACATCAACACAGACCTGGTGTGATTGGTGGAAGATTAGGTCTGATAGGAAGGATACATCTATGTGGACCCATAATTAGGCTTAGGCCAAACAATACAGAAGTAGACATCTGCGTGGACCCGTACTGATGGGGAGAATGAGTGTTGTTTTTTGCTAGCAAATAATGAGCTAAAGAATAATCACTATGATCAAGAATAGTCGACAATTGATGTGGCTGAAGCACAAGGCAGGGTGGGACAAGATTTCTGATCAAATGTTACTGTAGGACTTACAAGGATATGTACAACAAGACACAATGATATGTACAATAGAAAGGAAGATATTTATAGCTGATATGCATAGAAGCTCAGTATCTAGGATAGGATGATCTCACTATATAGGATATGGTACAAGGGGGATGGTGGTGCGGATGGGGATGGTAGAAAAAGGACTAGGTTTTGGGATGGGGGGATGGGAGTTTGATAGATAATGACTCAGTCCACTATGTATGGTGCCTGTTTGCTAGGTTTTCACCAACATACTTGTCCAAGGCACTTGAATTGCCAAGTTTTCACCATTGGATGATTATTTTTCTTTGCTTTTTTTTCTTTTTTGTATTTTTATGCTTTTTCTAGCTTTTATGGATTTTTTGAATATGTAAGATCTGGTTTAGGCATAGAACCTCTTTAGATGTATGATGTTGATTGGATCATTCAAAGGCTCACCTTCTAGTGTAGATAGCTAATAGGCTCCAGAGCCAAAGCATGTTGTGACAACATAGGGGCCTAGCCAAGTAGGCTCAAACTTGCCTTTCTTTTCTCAGTGTGCTTGGACTTTCTAATTTTCTTTAGGACCATGCCACCTACTTAGAATTGTATATGATGTACCTTCTTGTTATAACTCTGTTTGAGTCAATTTTGGTATGCAATTAGATGATCATAGGCTTGCTATCTCTTTTCATCTTTAGGTCTAGCTGTGTGAGGCATGTCACATGATAGTCTTCATCGATGGTATAGTTCTTCATGGAGACTCGCAATGATGGGAGCTCAACCTTGATGGGTAAAATGTCTTCGACACCATATATAAGGGAATATGGGGTGGTGCCTATGGGAGTGAAATAAGAAGTATGGTAGGCCCAAAGGGTGGGATTTATTTGGAGGTGCCACTAATGACTAGAATCATTGACAACCTTCTTGAGGATTTTCCGAATGGATTTATTGGTTGCCTCAGCTTGGCCATTTCCTTGGGGGAAGTATGGACTAGAAAAATGGTGATGGATGTGGAGTCTGGCACATAGATCATCCACATGCTAGTTTTCAAAAGGTGTGTCATGGTCTATGAAGATGGTAGATGGTATGCTGAAGCAGAAAATGATATGGTACAAGATGAGCTTGGATATTTGGATGCCAGTAGTGAGGGTGAGCAGGATCACTTCAACCCATTTGGTGAAGTACTCTATGTCTGTGATTATGTACTTATGTCCATTTAAGGAAAGGGGACTGATTAAGCCAACAAGGTCGAAGCCCCAACATGAAAATGGCCAAGGTGGTGCAATGGGTTGCAAGTTTTATGCTGGCGCATGAATCAGATTTGCATGCTACTGACATGGTAGACATTTCCTAATGAATTCACAAACATAATGTTCCATGGTTGGCCAATAATACCCAACTTGAAGCAACTGCTTCACTAGAACCATGCCACTCATGTACACACCATAAATTCAAGTGTGGACCTCTTGTAAAGCCAGGACAACCTCATTTGAATCTAAACACCTAGAGAGGATGTTATGATATCCTCGACGATAAAGGGTGTTGGCTACAAGAGTGTAGCGGGAAGCTCTTCAAATTAGGTTTTAGCATTGGTTATTGGTGAGATGGGGAGATGTGATACCATTCTTTAGATATGCATGGATGTCGTGGTACCATGGGGAATAAGGACCAACCAAGACACACACTATTTCTAAATTGGCGTTCTCATAAGTAGTCATGTGTAGTTGCTCAACTAAGAATTCATATTGTGATGAGTCACATGGGATTTCAAATAAGGATCAAATGGTAGCTCTTTTAGTCTGTCCACCAATTATTTGTAGGGTAGCAACTTGTCATCCTTTGTCTGATATTCATCTAGGACCCATTTGATAATTAGTTGTGATTTTGGAATGTAGTCACCTTGAGGTGTGACAAGTAGGATTCCTGCCCCTGATCCATGTGATGTTTAGGAGCCATAAAAGTATAGCTTCCATATGGGTTATTCTTTGATCATACATAGGTTCTCATTAGGGAATTCCATGATTAGTGGATAAGCATCCACTAGAGGTGCTTGTGCTAGCTGATTAGCAATTACTTTCCCTTTGATTGCTTTTTGATCTATGTAATGAATGTTAAATTCGCTAAGTAACATGACCCATTTTTCCATACGGCCTATGAGAGTTGTTCTAGATAACAAATAATTGAGTGGGTCCACCTTTGAGATGAGCTTGATTATGTGGCTAAGCATGTAGTGTCTAAGCTTTTGAGTGGCAAAGGCCATTGCGAGGCATTCTTTCTCCATAGGTGAATAGTTAGGGTCATAGCCAACTAGAGTCTGACTAATATAATAGATGGCTCTCTCTTTATTATTGCCATCATGTTGTGCTAAGAGTGCCCCCGATGTTGTAGTGGTTCTAGAGATGTAGAGTATGAGAGGGCATCCTAAAAATGGTGGTACAAGGATGAGAGAGTTAGCTAAATATTCTTTGAGCTTTTCAAAACTTCTCTGACAAATGGGATCCCATTTGAAGCTTGTGTCTTTGTGGAGGAGATGCGTGAAAGGTTGGCACTTATCTTCCAACTAAGAGATAAACCGATGCACTGATTGGAGTTTTCCTTGTAGACTCCTAAGATTCTTGAGTGTTCTAGGAGGTGGTATTTCCTTAATGAATTTGACCTTTTTAGGATCAATCTCTATGCCACGCTATGATATAATAAAGCCTAGAAGCTTTCCAGATGTTACACCAAAGACACATTTCTTTAGATTTAGCTTCAAGCCATAATGCTAGAGATGATCAAACATACTCTCAAGAATGTCAATGTGTTCGTAGAGTATCTTTGATTTTGCCAGAATATCATCCACATAGTCTTCCATGATTTTGTGGATCATGTCATGGAAGATGGATGTTATTGCCCTCTTATATGTGGCTCCTACATTATTTAGCCCAAATGGCATCATGTTATAGCAGAAGGTACCCCATGGAGTTGTGAATGTTGTTTTATGTTGATCTTCTTCTGCTATTCGGATATGATTGTATCCTGAGAAGAAATCCATGAATGACAACATCTCATGGCACGCTATAAGATCTACAATCATGTGTATGTTGGTTAGCAGGAAATCATCCTTAGGAAATGATTTGTTTAGGTCCCTAAAATTTTTGCAGATTTTGATATTGCTTGAAGGCTTCCTGATAGGCACCATGTTGGAAATCCACTCAGAGTAATCAATGGCTTTGATGATCTTTGCGTCTAGGAGCTTTTCCAGTTCTGATTTTACCAATAGGGCTACTTTGGGATGTAGTTTGCATAGCTTCTACTTTGTTGGCTTGACATTGGGGTCCATAACTAGATGATGGACAACAAGATTAGGGTCAATCCCTGGTATGTATGCGTATGACCATATGAAGTTTCCAGTGGCTTCTTGGAGTAATGCAGTGAAAGCCATATCTTCACCCTTTGTTAAAGATGCTGTAATGTAGGTGATTGTCGAACATTACTCTGTACCCAAGTTGATTGGCTCAGTTTCTTCTATGATGATAGGTGACTGCTCAGGTTTGTAATCTTGGATAGGAAGAAGAGGCAAGTCTCCATCTTCTAGAGCCTTAGAGAGGTTTTCACCAGAAGATACACCCTTTATTTTATCTTTTTTAGAATCAGAATGTGCCCTAGAGGGGTTTTCACATAAGGACTTGTTATTTTCTTTTTCTATTTTGATTTTGTGGCTAGAGCTTGCCTCCTCCCTGAAATATCCTTTGGGGTTGAGTTTATAGACATGAGTTGCTTCTGGATCTTGATCTATTTTTTGGCCTGATGCTCCCATGAACTTGAGGAGGGCTTGTGTACTTTGGAACTCATTGATGTGTGTGACACTTGGTTGATCCCAATCTATGAGTTCGGGTTAGATGAGGGGAAGTTCTATAAGGTTAATGGTGAGTTGAAGGAGGATAGAAGTTCCCATGAGGGTATCAACATCAAAGATGTCATCATATGCTTTCTTTACTTTCTCTTTGGGAATGTATTCGATCTCTATGAGGTCACCCTGGCTATTTAAGAAGGGAACGTTGGTCATGTTGGTACCCACAGTTGTAGTATTGGGCTCTTGTATATGCAGGTGAGGGGTATTAAAGCCAAGACCTTGATGTTGTGTATTCTTTGATGTTGTGATGGGGTCTTTGCTTCCGCCTTCTTGTGTCCTAGACCACTGCCTTAATATTTCCATTGTTCAGTGGCATACTTGTGTGATTGTGGATATTTGTCTTTGAAGTAGCCAAGAATTTGAGTGTCAGGTGGTGGGGGATCTCTATACAACCACCTATTGATGTCAAGATTCATCTCTTGACTATTTATGTTGCCATGGAAAACAAAATTCATTGGTCACATCTCCTTGATTTCATGCTCGGTTTTAGCAGGCTTGCTTTGGTGATTTGGGCACCCTTGTGTATGTGGATCAAGTGGGAGGGCCCCAACTGCAAATGCACCATGTAAGTTGTATTCACCATAGCCCTAATTGTTGATCTTGACGGAGGAGAGAGTGGAGGTGAGGATAGTCTCTGTATCGCTATGGGATCATGAAGAGCTAGTGACAGAAGTGCCAATGTCGGTTCTAGGACAATGGGTGGAATGGGGGAATGATGCTTCCATCACATGAAAATATGTGAAGGGTTGGGGGTCTAGATGGATGGTGACCTCAGTGCCTTGATGTGGAAATTTGACACACTGATGGTAAGTGGATGGTACAGCCTTGATGGAGTGAATCCATGGTCAGCCAAGGAGGATGTTAATTGGTAAGTCAAGATCAACACTGTGGCAAATGTTGTCTTACGTTTCTGGGCCTGGCTGGATAGGCAAAATAATAGTACCTTTATAGGTATGCTCCAAGTTATCATATGCCTTGATGGTAAAGACTTCATGTGATATGTCAGTCTTTGTGAACCTAATTTTCTTAATGAATTTGAGAGTACACAAGTTTAGGGCAGAGCCATTATCTATCATGACCCTTTTTATGGTAAAATCTCTGACCATGAAAGTGATGCGGAGAGGGAGATTGTGGTTAGGTACAATGTCTAGTATGTTGGATGGCTTGAAGGATAGATCATAGGATGCTGATAGATGTCCCACAAGGTTATCAAACTCGATGGTGTTAATGTCTATGGGGACATGTCCTTCATGAAGGGATTTGGTGAGGATTTCCTGATGGAGGGGTGAAGTGCGAAGAAGGTCAAGGATGGAGATTTGGGCTGGTGTGTTCTTAAGATGTTCTATGAGGTTGTATTATGCATTGTGTGCTGGTCTTGGACATGCATCGGCGATAATTATCCAGTCTCTATGGGTGGTAATGGCACATTGACTATCTGCTCCTTTTGTTAGAGTAGTCATATTATAGCTAATAATTAATTTATTTAATTATTAGTCTATTATTCTCTACACTTAAGTCTTTGACGTGGATGACATTGACTATGGGTTTGACTTGGGTTATACATCCAACAAACTTGTCGTAATTGATATAAGTAGTAGTGTAGTCTTTGTGGTCAACATGATCTCCTTGTTTTCCTTTTCCTTGGTTCTAGTGGGGAGGATTGATATTGGCTTGGTTCTTCCTAGTGTTGTGTTGTGGGAACACATTTTGATAGATCTAAAAATTGGCATTAGGTGAGGCTTGCACAAGTGTATCTACTTGGATCTCCTTTCAGTTGATGAGATCTTGGATATAATGCTTGAGTTTCATACACCTTAGGGTAGTGTGTCCTTTGACATGATGATAATCACAGTACTCATGATCTTTGTACCAGCTAGGCTTGGGAGTTGCATCATTAAAATACTAGATTGGTAGGTATGTGATCAGATTGGTCTTGGCCATTCAGTGAAAGATAACATCCAGAGGTTCACCAAGTTTTGTGAAGGCTCTCTTCTGGTAAGTCTAAGCTCTAGGTCTGTTTTGATTGGGATTAGTAGTGATGGCATTAGCCTGATTGGTCGGATTGCCTTGATGGGCTTGATGTGTTTGTTGTTGATAGTTCTACTGATTGTTTTGAGGCTGATAATGTTGTATAGGATGTTGATGGATCTATTGATATGTAGGGGTTGGTGTAGGGCTGACCAAAATGATATGTACATGCTTGGTGTCAGTGGCTCCATCAGTAACAACATTTTTGTTATGATTCTAGTAGCGGGGTTTGTCATTGATAGACTTATTGTGGGAATCATCATTGTGATGTCAGATCATGCCTTCATCTAAGAGACCTCTTTCAATCTTTATCTCCTTGCCTTTGATATCTTGATACACTTGGATGCAGTTCATCCTCATAAAGTGGGATAGTTTGGGATGCAAGTTATTGATGAAGATCTCTTTTAGATGCTTCTCAAGGGATTGATATGATAACCTAGTAGTGAGGTTCTGCCATCATTGCAAGTAGTCTGCTAGGCTTTCTCCTTCTTTTTGTTTTGAGTTGCAAAGGTCTAGCAGGGTCAACTCATTCTTGACATTATGGGCATATTGGGAAATGAACTTCTCAGAGAGCTCGGCAAAAGTTGTGATAGTCCCACAGGGTATCTTGTAAAACCACTCAACAATAGTTCCTCCCAAGCTTTTGGGGAATAGGCAAAAAAGGTAATTGTCGTTGTAAGCCACTTCTTGGCATGCCATATAGAACTCTTCGATGTGATTTACAGGGTCTCCTTTTCCTCGATATTTATCAAATTTGGATGTCTCAAAGTGCTTAGGGAAAGGAACAACTATGATTGATCGATAAAATGGATAGGGACACACCTCTTCAAACTTGAAGGTCTTATTTTTTGTTCCAGCTTAGAACTCTTTAAGAGAATTCTTCATTTCTTCCCACTCGGCATTGATTGGCATTGGAGCGAGTACTCCCATTTGAAAAGGCTCTAATGGTGCTGGTCAATAAGGGTGATTTTGAGGTGGATATTATGGAGTAGGATATGGAGATTATCTAGCAATATATGCGGATTGGAATGGGTTTTCAGATAACGATTGCTAGGGAGGATATTGATGCTGAGGGGTGGGGGCATATTATAGTGTCGGATATCAAACTGTTTGTTGGTGATGGGGGATGATGGGATACTATTGTTGTGACTGGTAAGAGGAGGTTTTTTTTTGCTAGGGAATGATAGGGGTTTGTTGCTATGATGGGAAGTATTGTTGTTTTGGTGGAGGCTAGTGAAATGATGTAGCTTGTTGGTTTGTTGGCATGGATGTGGAGAAGTGGGTTGGTATTTTGAAAGCTATCATCTCTTCTTGAGTAAAGCCCCATTGAGAACCAGTTCGTGATGGGAGTTGCGATGTGGAAGATGTGGGAAAGGTAGATGCAATGGGAATTTGGGAAATGAATGGTGGACTTGAAAATCCCATGGAAGGAATACCTCTCATGAATGCAGTTTGTTGGGCTTGTGCTTGGGTAAATGTTTGTTGGGGTGTGGATGAAGATGCTTGCATTCCCCATCAAAAGGGTGGTGCTGATGTGGAAGCTTATTGGGAGAAAGAGGATAACGATTGTGTTTCCCATAGAAATAATGGCATGGGTGTAGAAGCTTGTAAAGTGAACATGAAGGATGATTGTGTTTCCCTCAAAAAAAATGTTGCTTCTTGGCCCATGGAAGGTGATGAAATTGCTTGTGCAAAGGCTTGTGTGGGAGGTGGCATTTGATTTTGCAAAAAGCTTTGGGTAGGAATGATGGATTGAGCTACTATAAAGGATGATGGTGTTCTTATTGCATACACCTAAAAATGGTCATCTAGACTATTAGCCCCTTGCTAGCATTATTTGCTAAAATCATCAATTGCTTATTCTTGATCAAATCCTATTTTTATCATTTATTCGATTATTTTCTATGGGCTAACCATTTTATCCTAAGCATTTATTTAATTAAAAGGAGTTTCCTCCTCTTTTAATTAAATAAAAATCCCCCACTTTTCCTCTTATCCTAAGTTGCACAAATAAAGCATTATTCTTATTTTATAAAAAGGGAAAAAACACTTTTTTTCTCATATGGACACAAAAGTCAACTCTTATTTTCTCATTGGAGGATATTTGTGCACATGGATTGCTCCTCTTTCAATCTCCACCGTTGATTAAATCTTTTGCCTCTTAATCTCCATGGTCCATTCTTTCTCATTTCTTATAAAAGGAGAGCTCTCTTCTTCATTCTAGAGACCCAAATTTTTATGCTAATATTAAGCTGCAGGTTTTCTAGGTCACTTTGGAGCTTTTGAAGATTTGGAGCATTCTTGGCTTTTGCATCTACATGCTATCATAGTTTCATTTCTTGCATTATCATAGCATGCATAGCTTCATATTTAGCTTAGTTTCCTTTATGCTTTAGATTACTTCATCTAGCTTAATTAGGAGGCTTTGTAATACTTGCATATTTCCTTTCATAGCATAGCTTGCATTTCCATTTCTAGCATAGTTGCATTTTCATTTTCATTTTCATTTGATTCTTGGGGATATTGGCATTCTTGCCCTTGTCTTCATTTGAATCTTCCATTGCATGGTTTACTAGCAAGGTTATTGGCTTAATAGCTCTAGCTGAGAGCACTCTTAAAACCATTGCACTCCATGCCTAGGGATCTCTAAATTGATTTCTCAATGTTTTCAATCCATGGATTCTCTTGGAAGCAATGATTTAGAGAAGTGCACATCTTAGTGTGTACACTTATGAGAGGAAATGGAGTGGATTGTGTCATTTGTGTTGTAGGGCTTGTGAAACTACTTTGAAAAAGGGGAGGGATGGGCGAAGCTACTTGTGATATGTGAAAAAGTGGATTAGGGATTTGCTAGATGATGGGGGTGTATGCTTTTGCTGGGATTTAGATGGTGTTTATGGGAATGTGAGGCTGGAGGTATGGTGGAATGGGAGTACCCTCGTGTGTGAAGTTAGCCTACATGTTTCATTGATTCTGAGCAATGAGTGCACTAACTATTAGGATCATCCCATATATTACCAGTTTGTTTGATTTGGGGATTGTAAGATACCATCATGCTGGTAGAAACATTGGGATTGAATGAGCTGGTTGTCTAATAAGGATCTATGTTCCTTCATTTTCTAGATCTTGTCTCGACAGGCATGGAGTCAAGATCTAAAGATGCAGATGCTAGATGGATGCAAGATGTTCCTAAAAGACTCTATACAATGATGGATGTGAGTCTAAGAAACTTCTAAGGATGGTGGATTTCTAAAATGTAATGCAAAGATTCAGATTAACTTTTAGGATGGTAAAATTCTTTTAAAGTATTTGTGTTATGCTTTGACTTGGATCAAGGATGGTGGAATCTTGGTGGAAGATGGTGAAAGATTGGTGGAATGCTTGGCAATGACAGAGGATTGGTGGTATGCTCTGATTTGGATCAAGGTTTGGTGGAGGATTGGTGGGATGATGGTGAAGATTACTAAGTGTCATTAAATGAGATGTTTCTTCCTGATTTAGTATCAATGGTGGGATTGGTCAACCTAGTATAGACTAATGATCTTTGGCCAACTGGATTCTTATCAATGCAAGCCAATATCTTGCTTGAGATGAGGAGGTTGTACAAGGACAAGTTGGATTTCCTTTAGACAATGCTCTATCAAAGGGGGAGATTTCTTATTTAGGATAAGGTTTTGAAACAACTGAAAAGGATTGAACACTAAGTGCTTAGGATTTGGATTGAGATTTGCATGATGGGTTTTGATTTGGATAAATGGATGGTGGACTTGGATCAAGGATTTTGGATTTTGGTTGCAGATTTCTGATGGAATGATGGTGAAAGATGATGGAATGATGCTAGTTCTAATAGGATGACCTAGATGCAATTAAAATGGATGATTTAGGATGCAAATAGGAAGATGACAAAGCGTACAATGATGCAACTAAGAATGATTTAGGATGCAACTAAGGATTGGTGGTGATGCAAGGATGAAACTAGGATGAGCTAGGATGAAGTACTGTTGAGATAGGATTTTGGGATTCTAAAGGAAGAATGGATATGCGATGGATCCAGCTAGTCTTCTCTCTCTATATTGACATAGCAATGGTTAACTTGGAATTAGTATGCAAACTTCTTGACTCTTGCATTTTACTCAATGTTTTCCAGTCTCTCTTGATTTTTCTCTTCTGCTTGGATTTCTTTAAGGGAGTGTTGGTGATCTTTGAGATTTCTCTCTGCAAGTTTCTTCTCATGATAGACTAGGGATCTGGGAAGCCTAGCTTTCTTGTGTTGGATCAAATCAGACATAGCTTTTGGGAAGATTCTGGTAATTGGATTGAGACAAGGCTCTGAGTGTCTGATTTTGAAGGCTCTCTTTGCAAGGGTGTTTGAATAACTTGGGTCAAATTTTAGATTAGTTTGATGTTTCCAATGGCAAAGGATAAACTTGACAAAAGATACTCTAAAAAAAATCCCGTCAAGGAAGAAAGCGACCTTGTGGGATACAAGAAATTACTTTAATTTATGAATCTAAGAGAAAGATTTGAAAGGTGTATATTCCAACAAGTGTTTTTACTGAGCTTTTGACTGTGCAAATCACTTAAAGAAGATCTACCTAAAGAGAGGCAAGTATCAAAATCCTTGCCCACAGCTTGATATCCCCTAAAAAGGGATACATATGGTGAGTATCTTAAGGTGATCTAGTAAACCCCTTGGATCAGTCCTTGCATAAAGATTCTAATACCTTCAGGTGTAGATAGGGTACCTTCTATTTTATCAAACTTGTAGTTGTTCTATGGAGTCCTCCCAATCGGTTTATACACACGTGACTCACTTAAGAGCCTAGTTGACCATGCCTAAATAGTAGGGATTATTCACCTACCCCAGGCTACCATCAACACGCATCACCTGAGCTTGAGGGGATGTTAGCAGGACTTTTCTTAGTGCTTTATTTCTATACTGGTTAGGGAAGGTACTGGTTTGAGGTCGTTACCCAAAGAGGAAGCAATTTTCTCTTTGCACATGCCTCTCTAGAAGTAAAACAAGTGAACTTGTACGAGTTCAAGTGTTTTACATTACTTAGATTAACAAGGATTTGCAAAATTTTGAAGACTCCTAGAAAGCACAAAAAAAAAGGTTCTTTTTCCAAATTGATTAAGTGATTGAATTGAAAATTTGAAAACACAAGTGTTTAAGGCTTTGATTTATTATTTCCCTTTCGAAAACAAGAACTTTGAGCGATTGCAGTTTCTTTTGCTTGGGCATTCACGATTGAGTTTGTGTGCTTTTAAGAACTTTGAACTGAACTTGAAAGGAAGGGAATAGAGATGCTTTTCATTCACTATTTACGACACCCAAGAGTGTGTTTGATTTGGACTCAAAATAAAAATGACTCTTTTGTACCTTGGTTTTTCATTCAAGATTTTGTGTGTTAGTTTGCATGTTTTATGCCCAAAATAAGATTCCTAGATTGATTTGATGCATGAAACTTTGGAAAGTTTTCAAGACTTTTCAAAATGAAGTTTGTTTTAACCAAGAACAAAGCATTTAGGGTGATTTAGGAACATTTAGGAACCCTTTAGAAAAGATTTGTAGATTTGTTCCTAGATTTGCATAAAACATTGAAAGAACTTTGAGATTTGGCAAAAGAAATTCACTCCAACTTAGAACAAAGCATTGATTTGGATTTAGGACTATTTGCATGTATTCAGGATTGATTTGGAACCATTTAGAAATGAGATGCAGATTTGAGGTTCTTTTTTATGCACCAAAAAGTGAAATGTTCCTAGTTTCTATGAATTTTTTTATTTATTTTTAAACATGATGGTTCTTTTTAACCAAATGAAGAACTTTAGAAAGTGTGTTTGTGCTTTTCAGGATAAATTTTAAGAATGAATTGAGTTCTTTTTAGGATTTTGATTGATTTTCTTATCTTTTAGACATTTCAAAAGTGATTTCGAGGTTCATTTTAGACATTTAGACAAAGTGTGTTAATTTTGTTTTTTTAATCATTAATTCATGATCCCACTGAGTCCTCCTAATTTTTGGGACAAAATCTAATAAATTTATCTATAGATTTGGATAGACCTCTGAACCATCTTTCTGGTTCTTTTTGAATCGTCAAAAATGGAGCTCGTATGCAAAAGTTACAAAGGTTTTTGTGAAAGTGCCTCTTTATGGTTTTTTCTGGAAAATAAACCAAGATCCCAGAAGAAGAAGAAGAAGAAGTAGAAGGAATAGAAGAAGAATAAAGATAAGAAGAAGAAGAAGAATTTGAAGTGCTCCCTCCACCTACAAGCTTGAAAACACTCCAAAACACTCCAGAATAAAGATAAGAAGAGGAAGAAGAATTCAAAAAACACTCCAAAACCCATCAAAATGTTTGCAAAGAACCCATGAAGTGGGTCCCACCGGGCATGCAAGAATGTAGACTATGGTTTATCTGTTATCTATTTTCAAAGGCTTAAACATTCAAACATTATATTAATCTAGCATTTATCAGTTCAAAGCATAAAACAAACAAAACCAAGCCACCTCAGATTGAGCTAAAACAAATGCTTTCAAATCATTGTTTGATTTGCTCTAATTATGAGGGATGTGGGTGTGCATTCTAAAAGGATTTTATATGATGCATGAATGATTAGAAAATCTTGAATAACAACTAAGTTCAATCCATTAAGCTAGATTTAAGATGTGTTTTAGAAAACATGAAATCTAACAATATTATCAAAAAGTTAAGATCTAGGATGAATTTAGCATGATAAAAATGCATGAGAATAAAAACTAACTAATGGATTGCTCTTGGAAGAGGAGGGTATTTATAGAATTGAGGAAGGGCTTGGGGTAGAGATAAGGATTGAATTTCATGGATTGAAGGCTCAAAGGTCAAATTTAGGATTTTCTAGAAGAGTCTAGAGGTTCTAGGGTTTTCTAGAGAATATTTAGGATTTAAATAAATGTTAAATTTATTTAAAGGGGTTGGTTGAGGACTTTATTTATCAAATAAGTTTAATAAATAAGAGGGATTATCATGGTCAAGGTTGCTCACACATGTGTGAGCAACACTAGGAAAGTGTACAAGGGAGACCAAAGGGTAAGAGGAGACATGAGCTTCATTAATGGCTTGTAAGAGTCATTCATGAGGATGTAAGAAGCATTTATGAGGGGTTTTGACCCAAAGTCAAAGTTTGAAGGGTTTAGGCTAAGAAATGTAGGAATCACTTTTTAATCAGGTTTAGAGTGAGATTAGGAAATTCTAGAAGAGGTTAGGGATTTCTAGAAGATTTCCAAGATTTTAAGATTTAAATAAATATTTTAATTATTTAAAGGACTTTTGGTCAATTTATCAATTAATTATTAATAAATAGACAAAATTCATTCAAACTTGATTTAAATGATTTTGGGGAGGGAATCTTTAATTAAAGATGTTTAATTAAAATAGGAGGATTTAATGGCATAAAAATAAAAATAAAAATTTAATAATTAATTAATTAATAAATGATGATGTCATCAGGGGTTTTCAAAAAATATAAATATTTTATTTTCTAATGGATTTTTAGGTGTCTACAGTATGCTTTGAGTGTTCAATGATTTTTATGATACTTATTATCCATTAGTTACATGTATTAACTAGTTATTTTTTATGATATTAATTCAAGATCCCCTTAAGACCTCCCCTTAAGATTGCTTATTAGTTAAAGATCCCTTTAAGACATTAGTTTGAACATGAAAAAATGATGAAATTAGTTAGATTACTTATGACATGTGTTAGTTCTAGAATGAGTTAGAATAGTTATTGTCCATTAGTTATATGTATTAACTTGTTGTTTTTTATGATATTAATTCTATATCCCCTTAAGACCTCCCCTTAAGATTTCTTATTAGTTATAATACTTATTGTCCATTAGTTACATGTATTAACTTTTTATTTTTTATGATATTAATTCTACATCCATCTAATAAAATCTAATCGAATGAAACCATCTAATCAAATGAAGCTATATAATCTAATGAAATGAAACCATCTAATCAAATCATATCATCTAATCAAATGAAACCATATAATAAAATCATATTATCATCTAATCAAATAAAACCATGTAATCAAATTAAATAACCATCTAATCAGATCATATAACCATCTAATCAAATCATATCATCTAATGATATCATCTAATCAAATGAAACCATCTAATCAAATTATATTATTATCTAATCAAATAATTTACCATCTAATCAAATAGAATCATCTAATCAAATCACATCATTTAATCAAATGAAACCATCATAAATCTATATAATGTCAAATCATAAATCATCTATGTCTAGAGGTCTGGATAGCATATAAATATATGTCTCGAATCATAAACTAAAAATATCAAACATATAACAATGACCTATATAATGAGTCTCAAATCAAAGATCTATGCAACATGTCCTAAACAAGGGATTCATCCAGGCACATGCAAACATAGTGACCCTCTGACCGACTGCCATTAGCATCCTATGGCTATGAGGCAGCAAGTAATCCCTGCAAATATAAATGCATGCATATAATAATAATGTAAAATACTTAAAATATTGTAAATGCATGTTTAAACTTACATATTTTTAAAACTTACTTGACCACTAGTAGGTGTCACATATGTTGAGTCTCTCCTATGAGGATGCTCTAATCCCATACAAGTGGTAATGTGCTATGACCAAGTGTCATTAGCATCCTCTAGCTGTGAAGCAACAACTGACCCCTGCAAGTTTAGTACAACAGTTGGTTATATACATGTGCATAGTATATATTATGTAAAGTACTTGAAATATATAAATACATGTTAGAAGTATACACATGCATTATTAAACCTACATATATTTAAAACTTACCTGACCACTAGTAGGTGTCACATCTACTGAATCTCTCATATGAAGATGCTCTAAGCCCACACTAGAGGTAATGTTCTCTGAGCCCACACTGAGTTTCCTTACACTTGGTTTGGATATATCAGCTCTACTTTATCTTCTAAAGAAACAAGGGTTTTAAGTTAATGTGTGTAAATCATGGGTGATCTTTATTAAGGATATAATTATCATAATACCATCTATAGTTTACAACATTGTGTTTTAATGGAATCTCTTTTAGTGATGTGAATTCATCAATTGGTGTTGTATAGTCATCTATAGTATTTTTTGGTTTTACTGATGAGTTATTAGACCATGTTTCCTATATACAATGAGAAAAATATCTTGGTTTTTATTGATACAAGATGGTTATCATCCTATGATTTTAATATGTTGACCTATTGGTACCGTGCAAGACTCGTAACATCCATAATTGATGGATTAATTATATTATTTAATAATTTAATAAATGATACTTGTTTTAGAGGATAGATGGTATTATTTTATAAAGGTCTCTTAAATTCACATTAGATATTTTCCATGATATAAGCTCTCTTAGGAGAAAATATGTTCATTTAAGACATAAGATATTCTTATTAGGAGATATAAATCATTTATGAGTAGTATGATATTTTGGTTATTGTGGTGTTACATTAGATTTTAATTATTATAAGATGAAATTAGTTGTCTGCATTTTAGGTTTGGATGAGATTGGAGATCATATGTTGGGGTGAGGTTTTTGCAAGATGATAAACTTGATCTTATAATTGGGTTCAGCACCATGATCTTGGTCTTATTGGTGACAAATTATCTAATAAGTATTAATCATGTCTTGTTGTTTGATGCATATTATTTCATTCTCTAATAAATCAACGAAAATATTGTCAAGCTATTGATGTTAGCTTTAGAGGGCTTATTTATGAATTGTGAAAATCTCATGTTAATTTTTCATTTATTGTGATCATTTATGCAAACAATTATTCTAAAAATACCTTTTATTTATAAATCTTATACATTAAACTTCTTGGTGAAAATTACTAGAACCTAGAATAATACATCTGTTTCCATATATGTTATAGAATGACTTTTCTGTGAGGCCCACCTTCGGCCCACATAGTGATCCTGTTTTATAGATTTTAGCCTATCATTTTGATTATGTTACTTTTAGAGATACTTGGACTCTGTCGACTACTGATATACTATGTTGACTCGTTAGAATTTTCATTTTGATGATTCTGCATATGGGATCCATAGTGTGTGGATTTGGTTTATGTTATTATATGATGTTTTGTGAACCTGATGATCTTGATGATATTTGAATTATGCTATGGAATTTCATTTGAATTATGCAATGTAATTATGACTATTATATGCAATTGAATGATTATTGTTATATCATGCATGTTTAATGTATTGGTTTTCTTCTTTGAATTACTGATGCTGCACTGAGGTATTGTAGGTGGAAGGACCATGGAAAACACATTCAGGGAAATCACATTGAACGTAGGGTAACCAGTTAAACCAAGGCCCCGTCTATTAAGAGACCTGAGGCCTCGTTGTTAAGTATTTTTATTCGTAACAGTAATCTGAAATGTATGTGTGTATTAATGTTATGTGTTGTGACATTGGACGTACCTTGTGTGAAATGTTATTTCGTAAAATGTCACTTGACACTAATGTTAAATGTTATCAAGGTATGTCGAGTGTTGTGTGAGAGCATATTCTAGGAGTTTTAGGGAAATCTTAGCACGCCTTTTTGCCATAGGAACTATAATGTAGTTTCCATTCCCCATTCTCCATCTTATTCCTAGAAGTGAATTTAGAGGGTTAATAGTGGCTTTAGAAAGTGGTTTTATGCCTTATTAGTTAACCCATTCCATCTACCCATGGGTTAGGGGTATTTTCACCTTTTTAGAAGCCTAAAATTGACTTTATGACCCTTTTAAAATTTCATATTCTATCTTGAGCGAAATTGCAACTTGCTTGATTGAACCTTATTTATGAGGTTAGGTGTGGAAGCCCTATTTAGAGGAATTTTTGGCTAAGGATGATTCATTCACCCATTCTCTATTTTTAGAGAGTTTCCAGAAAGTTAGAGGAGAAAGCTTGAAGCTTGGATTAGGGCTCAACAAAATTCTTCCATAGCTTTGGACTTGAGGTAGGAAATCATGTGCTCTCTCTGTTTTTATGAGTTGTTTGTAATTGTGATCATGTTCTTGGCTTCCCATGGTTGGTCATGGTGGTAGCTTGCATTGTTTTGTGTTGTGTTTTAAGCTCCCCATGGTTGGTCATGGTGAGAGCAAGCTTGCAAATGTATTTTTTTTCATGTAATTGGATTTTGGGTTGTTTACTCTTAGATTCACTCACCCTTGGGAGGGAAGAGAAATCAAGAGGGGGTGTGGGAATGGAGGAAACTCCATGTGTAGAGTCTCCTCCATGTGTGGGGAAAGATGAACTTGGGTGAGTGATTTTCCCCAAGAAACCTTGCATTTAGCCTTTGTGGCAATGGGGGTATAAGGAGGGAAGATTGGCCATGAGAGCCTTGTATGTATTTGAGAAATATGGGTCCATGTGTGGCCTTGTTTTATTATGCAATGGTTATCTCCATGGTTTTGTCTACCCACACCCTACAAAGGAAATTCATGGAAATTCCTTAGTTTTCTTCTTGAGGAAATTTGGGATTTTTACCAATGTTTATAATCTTGTTGTGTTTGTGTGTGTATGATTGTATCCTGTTCATTGTGTTCTCCCCAAGCTCGGGGGTGGCCTCATGAGAGGCCTAGGATGGGAGGTGAGCATCCCATGGTTCCTATCCTTTTTGTTCATGGCAGGTATTGAAGTCAAGATTCAAATGAATGAAGCTTGATGGAGTTCAATTCCTTGGTTATGCTTGTTTGAAGAAACCATCCTTTGATTTTGGAGCATTTTGTTAAACATATATTGTAAGGATATGGGGAAAGTAAACTTGATGTTTGTATTTATCATCCATTGTAAATTGAGTAGCATATGTATTGGAGCAAAGATGTGTAATCACTTGATATGTATTCTCCTTTCCTTACGAAGTTGCAATGGTATTGTTGAAATAGTATGATCAAAGTTATCTCTCTCCCTTGAATGTAAAGAAAGATGATTTATGAGGTGTTCTTGGTTATTCCAAAGAGAAGAAAGTTCCAATTCAATGAAAATATGTTGTGAAGATTATTGTATGCATTTGATTATAGTATTGCAATCAAAAGGAAATTATCTCCTCAGTTAAATCACTTCAATTGATATTGATAATTTGATATTTTAGATGGTTGTAGAAATGAGAGAATACTTTGTATTTGGATTTTGTATGGAAGAGAGAAATTTTATGTTAATCATATGCTATGCACCTAAACAAAACATTCAAAAGAATTAAACCATGTGGGAATGTAGAGAAAAAACTATCTTATCAAGATGGTTATATTAAAATGAGCATGTTAGCTTCAAAATGTATCTATATTAGATGATCAAATTAAACTATAATTAACCATGTAGTTAACAATCCTATTAAGACCGTTGGTATCTAAATGTTTATAGAATACAATTGATCTATGATAAAAATTTTATTCATCATACTATGGAGGATGTATTGGAAACAAAAAAAGAAATAACAGTGCAAAAAAAAATAGCACTCTTCAGAAAATTTGAGAGAGCAAAATGCTCTCTGGATTTTGTATGGGATAAAAATCCCATACAAAATCCTTACACAGTCAATAAAAAAATATTAAAACCTGCCACCTTTACTCATAAATCAAATTTTATAATCAGACTTTGACCTCCCCAGAACTTATTTACTCCATCTCTTGAAAATGGCGCATGGGAAGAGGCAAGTCTTTAAGAGTAGTTGAGCTTTCACTTGGCAAATTAAAGAGGTAGCTTATATGTCTACTCATCTTGGGCGCATGGCTGGAAGCACTTTCCTTAGCATTAATGTTTGACAGCAATTTAAACATTGCTAGCTCCTAAAAATCTTAGAATTGGCGCATGTTTTGGTAGGAAGATATTTTGCATATTATAGTTTTAGTCATGGGTTCTAGACACTTTATGAGGTGTCATAAACTTGCAGCTTTGTCTTTATTTATCCCATGCCTTGCGCAGGTTTTTAGATGACTTTGCCCACCCCAAAACCAGCGCATGATAGGACTTTGTCCTTTCTCATGCCATGTAGTAAGTCTAGCTAGTTAGTAGGGTAGGTTAGTGAGTTAGTGGGATAGTAAGTAGTTTTAAGATGTAGTTAAGAATGTTAATTTAGTTTAGGATCTTGTTTTACATAAATTTCAGTTTGTTATTATATTTTTTTTAGCATTGATTTAAATATATGTTTTGAGATTTAAAAAGCCTAGCTTTAGTTATAGTTAGTTAGTATGTTAGTTTTGTGAGTAACTAATGCTTAGTAATAACTAATAAGGTGTTTATTAAACTATGTTTTTATGAGGGGATAGTTATCATTTTAATAGCATGCTAATGAATTTAGCATGTTTATAACATTAAGGGATATAGTAAAAGTATATTAAATAAATTAATAAATATATTAATATATTATAATTATCAAACAACCTACATATAATTTTAATTATAAACCATGGTTATAATTATCTTTAACTAATGATACCTTAAAAAGTATTGATTGGTTAAAAGTACATTGATTAAATGGGTACGTTGTAATTATTAATCGAATTAGTTTATATTCTATCGAAAATGGAGATTGATGTAAAGGACTATTTAAATTTATATTCAATATTTTTCACAAGTTGTTAATCTAATCATCATAATCAAATTGGTCTTGTTATTAACAAAATTGGAAAAGGGATTAACCTATTTATCTAATAATGTTAACCATAAACATTCTATTTCTCTTAGGTAACCTAAGTTTGTTAGATTGTCGATCGACGAAATTGATCAACGAACTTCTTATTGAAAATTTCTTCTAGCATCCTTTGGTAAATTTAACAACCTTGTTGGGGTGTGACCACCTGTTTCTTTTGAGATGTTGACATTTACATTTGTCCCGCATCGTAAACGTGGAACTTTTACCCTTCTAAAAAAAATTTGTTGGTTGTGTTTTGACCCGAACTTTTGGGCATCACATTTTCAAATAAAACTCACAACCACATTATTATTCATGCCAAACCCCAAAATAATTTATTTTCAATTCAAAATGGCTTTACTCTAATCTTCAAGTGTTATTATGGAAGAATAGCAAGGCTATATTTTAGGAACAAGTTTTGCAATTTCTAAATGATAACCAGTCTAGCAAGTGCAAAATTATCATACGATATAGGGAAGTTAAAAATATCAGTGAATTTTGAATGTTTAGCACTTTTAGCCTACAAATCAATATTTAGTGTATAAAATTTAAACCACCCTCTACAAAATTGATATATCCTCATTTATTTTCTTAACCCTAAGATTACTTAATTCTATAAAATTTCCTTGCTTTAATTGAATAAAAGAACATATACTAATCACATATAAATGTACTATACCTTATTGAACTTTTCCATCATAACTACCATTATAATATATTTGGCTATTAAATTATATCATTATAATATATTTGGCTATTAAATTCTGCCCCAACTTATGTATTATTTAAAAGGATGTGTATAGTTTTGTTTGGTTTGAAATTTGATTTTCTGGAAGATGAAACCATTTCTACCCTAGAAATAAATAGCCTTGTGGGTGTCATGAGATATTTTTATTTAAGAAGAAAGACCTGGTGGCCACCTTTGGAATAAATAGCCATTGACTCTGTTCACAGCTTTCCAATCTCTACGGATAATGATGTCACTCCATTATCACACAGTACGGGAACAAAAAAGAAATGAAAAAAGCTTCTCTGCTCCCAGTATAACGTCTCTGTCTTGAAATCCAACCATACAGATGGATCATTTCCTGCCACTACTCAAAGGTCAACCCACCAAGCAAGAGGAATAAGCTTGCGCCCCACCGAGATGAACGAGATTTTTTTCCCATTGTTGTTACAGAGTTAAAAACTGATAGAATGGGCCTTCCTGATGTCCCTGACGCATTTAATGCAAAAAGAGAATTGGTCAGTGTTAACGGGTAAAACTTCCAAACGTTTTTTTCGTTGGCTGTTTTCCCGTCATGTCAAGCCTAGACGTGTGGACCAAATTGTGGAACTCACTCACAGCGAACTTCTAGCTTATTCACAGAGCGTGAGAGACAATTTCGGCAATAAGTGCATAGCCGAATATTTTGGTATCATGGCAGTCCTGATATATTCCAGGAAACTTGGAATATCTGTACAGAGTTGAAGTTTCAGGTCACAATTAAATATTTGAACATTCAGATAGTCAACTAAAAAACGTATATACACTGAAAGGGAAGCACGCTATTAGCAGTTAAGTTAATTTTAAGTATTCATAGATTCTAAATGGTACATCAGATTTTGACCATTTTTTTTGGTTGTTTTCATATGTGTTTTAATTGTTTATAGCTATTGTTGTGACCTTCGTAGTAAAGACAGATGCTATGGGATCTGTTATGTGTGCAAAAGTAAAAAAAGAGATCATTTCAAAGTGTCGTCCAAAATATATACTTTATTGTCCTATTACCTATTTGTTTTGACAACAAAAAAATATCCACAATTGATCTTATATTTTTATACAGATGCTCTAAAAATAATGTACTATTTGTACTAATAAACTTGTATAATTAATCTAATTACTAAATTTTTTTCCTAATAGCTCGATTAATCTAATTACTAACTTTTTTCCTCATAACCGCTCACTCATTGTCATAGAGGAGAGACATCAACAGTGTATCATTTTTGTACCATTATTTGATCATTTTTTTGTATTTTTTTCACTTTTTTTGATTCATGATTGACCCATTTGTGCACCAGTACTGGAGATTTGTGAACCACTGCTAGAACATTTATGCCCCACTACGAAGACATTTGTCCATAAGTACTAGTGATTTTGTGTCCCCAAGTACTAGTGATTTTGGGTAACATTTATTAGCGCAATGGGGTCATGTATCAGTGAACACTTTTTTTACCACTTTTGGACCTTTTTGCACATAAAGTCTCCTGTATAATGCAAAACCTTAACTTTAAACAGTTAAATCGCATACAAAAACAACTAAAATAATGTTAAAATCTGATATATTTTGATACCTCAATTAAATATGAGATACCTTTCCCTAAACTTTCAATTTACAAATTATAATAAAAAAGACAATTATAAACATTCTTTCCCTAATGTGAAAGAATTCCATTTCATTGAAACTCAACCTTTTGACATTTAAGAACCGGCCCCAACCAGACATTACGCGGAAAGTAAGTCATGACAGCAACCCTACACCCTATCTGTCAGCTCTAAATGATTTCCATGTGCTTCCCGTCGTTTATGTCTGAGTTGCTCAATCTCGCCCTATATAAATCATCCACACCACCCAATTTTTCATCACGTCGATAAATTGAAGTCCTCTGTATACGATCATAAGACATTTGAGCAAAGGTATGGAGGACTTGCCCAAATGCGCTGCGAATTTCACTGCTCTGTCGCCACTCACCTTCTTATACAGAGCAGCACAAGTGTACGCGAACAGAACGTCAATAATTTACGGTGATGTTCGTTATACTTGGTCCGAAACGATGGATCGGTGCCGTCGTGTGGCGTCCTCTCTGAGGGAATACATTGCGACAGGAGACGTGGTGTCTGTGGTAGCGCCCAATGTCCCTGCGCTCTTAGAGATGCATTTCGCGGTGCCCATGGCCGGAGCGATCCTCAACACAATCAACACCCGCCTCGATGCCCGCAACGTTGCCATAATTCTCTCCCATTCCCATGCCAAGCTCTTGTTCGTCGACTACGAATTCCTCCCTCTGGCAGAGCAGGCGCTGAGTATGCTGAATCGGGAAACGAAGCCCGAATTGATTCTCATTCACGACGACCCATGCCACAAACCATGCAAGCTGACGACGTACGAGGATCTGATCAGGCTTGGAAACCCGCGCTTCGAGGGACTGGCGCCGCACGACGAGTGGGACTCCATTGCCCTAAATTACACCTCGGGAACAACGTCGGCTCCCAAGGGTGTCGTCTACAGCCATCGTGGTGCCTATCTGAGCAGCCTGGCGATTCTGCTGCTGTGGCAAATGGGAACGGAGCCGGTTTACCTGTGGACGCTTCCGATGTTCCACTGCAATGGCTGGACTTTCACCTGGGCTCTCGCGGCACGAGGCGGGACAAGCGTCTGCATTCGCAATACCACGGCGAATGAGATATTCTCCGCCATAGGGCGCCATGGAGTAACTCATCTCTGTTGCGCGCCAATTGTGTACAGCATAATTCTCAACTCGGAGTCACCGGCGGCGCTGGCGCGCCCGGTTCATATTCTCACTGGCGGCGCGCCGCCAGCACCGGCTGTTGTGATGAAAATGGAGGCCATGGGGTTTGTTGTAACTCATGCGTACGGGCTCACCGAAGCTACCGGTCCTGCGTTGGCCTGTGAATGGAAGAGTGAATGGGACGGGCTGAACGAATCCCATCGCGGTGCCCTAAAAGGAAGGCAAGGAGTTGGCGTCCTGAGTCTGGAAAGTGCGGACGTCAAAAACCCTGATACAATGGCCAGTGTTCCCCGGGACGCAAAGAGTCTTGGAGAGATTATGTTACGAGGCAGCGGGCTCATGAAAGGATATTTCCGGGATGTTAGCAGTACCGCGGAGGCTTTTTCCGGTGGGTGGTTCCACACGGGTGACGTGGGTGTTGTTCATCCTGACGGGTACATTGAGATTAAGGACCGGTCGAAGGACGTGATTATTTCCGGTGGGGAGAATATCAGCAGCGTGGAGATAGAGTCCGTGCTGTATACACATCCGTTGGTGATTGAGGCAGCTGTCGTTGCAATGCCTCATCCTTACTGGGGTGAGACGCCTTGTGCTTTTGTTAACACTAAGGAGAAGATTAGAGAAGAGGAGATTATCTCCTTTTGTAGGGATAAACTTCCTCATTATATGGTTCCCAAGGCAGTCAAGTTCATGGAGCTGCCCAAAACCTCCACCGGTAAAATACAGAAGTTTCTGCTCAGAGAATTGGCCAAGAAAGTTTATCCAACTTCTTCGGGTAAAGTCAGTAAACCTGTATCGAAGCAGCACCGAAAGGCTAGCTCAGATGACCATGGTAACAATTATGTTGTTGCCCGACCAAGGCTCTGAATAGAAGGCGGCTTGTCCCTGGATGTTTCTTTTTACTTGCGAAGAAAGTCTTGTTTAGATTAGTAGAGATATGGCATTACTGTAGAGAGTAACTTAATATTTTGCTTGTCCAGTTCAGTTAAAAATCTAAAAATTGTTAAGAGCCTGGTAGCGTTTGTAGGGTGTCTAAATAAAACAAAAATAAAGTGTGTCCGGTACAGAAGGCTAGTGAAAAAATTATCCGTAATATGCTTCATTTTGGAACTTTATATTCGAATACTCTTCCTGAATAATATGTTGAATTTTGTAACTCCGTTCTTCCTGGAAGTAATTATGTATTGAAAGAACAATCTTTAATAAGTTGAGTTTTTGAGAATGTATTGAAAGAACAATCTATAACAACTTGAATTTTGGAACTTTATTCTCGCTGAAATAAAGTATGTGTTAGATAGAACAATCTGCAATAATCTGAATTTTGGAAGTTTGTTCTACCTGAAATAATGTATCGAAAAAGCAATACGTAATATTTGAATTTTGGAACTTCATTCTTCCTAAAATAAAGTATGTGCGGTGAAGATAAGGCTAGTGAAAAAATCTGAAATGTGTTAAATTTAGCAAGATTATACTTCCGGTGACCACTTTCTGAACATTTGATTGAAATCAAGCTTATATGTTCACAACGAGGATAGATGAATTTTAATGAAGAGAACGGGAACACGTAAAGAACTCTATAATAAATTCTTACGATGATATTTCTTATTTTCCTGAATAAACGATCCCACCACGAATAAGTAAGTCTCAGCCATATTCCTTAGACTTCTTTGAAATAGAAATTTACAGGTCCCAGTATTAGAGTTTATATCAAACAAATTACCCATGATCTCCGTTATCAATTATAGTGCTTCAGTTGGAAAATTGCACATGTAAACTATTTTCAAAATTATTATAACTATGGAAGATCAGAATGCCGAAAGTTATATTAATTTAGTATTGTGGGTATACAATTTTAAAACTGGGCAAACTTGTTTTAAGGACTGCTTTCTCTACAACAAGTACTACGTAACAAAGTAAAAAAATAAAAATAAAAGGTCGTTAAAAAAAAAAAAAGTCAAATAACATTTTGACAAGTCAACAATATAGCCATTTCAATTTATAATGAAGGTTTGATCAGGCTATTAAATATACTATTAGTGCATGATTAAAAATAGTTCTAGATCGATTATATCAAGAGATGTTGACCATCATAATTATACATCAAGTACACAATTTCAATTACATCGATAAAATAACAAACTAAATTCATTTGTTATAATAGATCATATAGGTCTAATCATGAATAACTGATACAAGAATGTGTTTGAGCTATCCTTGTCTCCTTTAGCCATCAAACCTCTATCCATCTGCAATACTCGAGATGGGAGTGTGGTCCAAGCACTTTTCCATCCAACCACAGAGTGGTTAGCTCCCCAAGGGCTCAACCTGACATGTAGAACGCGACGACCCTGCTCAAGAAGCCTAACAACTTGGAACTGGTGGGTCAGATGGATATGGTGCAACAATGAACTATCTATACTTCACCAATGACAATATTGAACTAACACTGATGTGGCAGGGAATCGAAACAATAATCAGCATATTAAAGAACACATATGCACATTACACTTTGGCCAAAGCAATTTAAGTCCAGTTCTATTGGTAGGTCTAGGAATAAAAAAAGAATATGTTCCCCTACCCTTCCCTAATGTTCTACATTTGACACCCTCCCATTTAAATTTCAAATATGCAAATAACGAAGGAAAATTATCAGCCTACTCATAGACAATACTCAAATTCATAACTTAAAGCATCTATCTACCATTCCTCTAATAATATTACACTTCACGTAATTACATTCTAACTCAATGCATAATTAAATACATATTGATTATATGTAACTATGTATATTTAACTTCGCATGAAGAACAGCCACTCTTATTTCTAAAATACAAAAAAAAATTACATCTTAAGAAAATTAATACAATGATACAAAATATGCTCCTTATTTGATTCTCCAACCAAAATTTTAATTTTATTCATATACATACATATAACTCTTTATAATAGCTTTTTTAAAATTAACACCATTAGGTAAGTCTATCTTGACTTAATTATTCCATTTTAGATTTTAATATTATTTTACTCTAAATGATTTCTTATCTTTATCTTTAACCACATAATTAATAAAATCAATCGTACTATTCTTATGTTCTATTTTCTTCTACTCATAAAAATTATCTTTTAGTCAAAGAATCAATTCTTTTTGAAAGTGAAATTATTAAGTGATTTAAAATGTACAACTAACCAATGGAGTTAAAAAACTCATATTATCTTAGACTACTAGTATAATGAGACCACTAAATTAAATACACTTTAATAACTCATACGTAGCATTCAAATGACGATGGATATTTTTATTTTTTAAGAAACAATGAATTCAATGCTTTGCCTACATGTTTACACATTAGAATAAGATTATTTCACATGGAGTGCGTTGATTATTATCAGGGGTGAATTTTTGTGACTTTTGTTTTTTTCTTGCCATATGTTTTAGTCATATAACCTTTCATTCATTTGTTTTTAAAAAAATTGAATCATTTCAGACTTGCATAAATTATTAGTGTAAGGATAGTAAATACTGGTTCCTTTTCTGAGATCTTACCCAAAAAGACTTACTTAGATAGTCTGTGAAAATAATATTTACACTACTAGTTGTGATGTGATGAAATAGTATTATAACATCTTAATACCCAAATAAGGAAAAACCATTTCAAAAGAGAAGAAGTATACAAAGAAATTAGAAATGCTACTTTGAATATAAATTGTGGAAGCAATACTAACATAAAGAGTGGTATAAAGATATAAATATGTTTTGTCTAAATGTCATGAATCCTCTTTTATTTGTTATTGGTAAAAGACGTTCTCATACTTTTGAACTTAATTTCTTTCTCATACAAGTTCTGATTTCATTCACTATTTTAGAAACTAAAAGGTGTTTATCGTAACAGAGAATCTTCTTAGTTTGATGTGTTTCTACCTAAACTCTAAAATATTGACTAACAATCATTAATTAAAAACATGGAGAATTTAGTATGACTAGTTGTTGATGGCTTTTACCTAGCTGTGATGGTTCTTGCAAAAATATAAAATGATTAACAAATTAATGGTTTAAGTACCAGGAAGTTTTATTATAGATTACCATAATAATAAAGAACCATTGGCATCTAAAAGAAATATTAAGATTTGATAATATTTTCTGAAGTAAGAGATAAGAGAATATAGGGGAGGAACCTGGTTGTTGGAAGCTTTTGTCCAGTCTATGTGAAAGGTCAAGTTTCCTCTATTCACCATTGTCCTTCAAGAAAATGATGTTTTTTTTTACTGTTGGCTACCGTTGTGATATTCCTCCAAACACACAAAACACCACTGAATGAAATTTCTTCTCTCTAACGTCGGCCAAGGTTTGAGATTTATATCCAAAACAAATTTCAAAGAAATCAATATACAAACTAATATTAGTTGAACTATTAATGTTTGCATTGACCAAAGGATCCCATCATGTTTAAGATGGGTAGTTGAGCATTTCCTTGAGAGGTTGAGAGGTGTAATACCCCAAACATGGGCTATAAGTTCATTAATCTTCTATATCAACAATTCGAACGAAATCAACATCGAAGTCCTAATCTAAGGCACATCTAAACATCATCGAATCATAATTGATTATCTTAAATTCTGCATCGGGGAATATTCCTAACAATATTCCTAATTATCTTAATTATCTTTAATTTAATGATTATTTGGCGAGAAATCACATTTATCCTAAGTTTGATTAATTGAATATTTTCATATTTAATTAATTAGATTTAATATCTTGCCACTTAATTATGTAATTAAATTTAATTCTATCTATTATTAATTGTATTATTTAATTTTGACAATAAATATAATATCTTATGAATAATTGATTAAATTCTTATTTAATTAATTAAAGCAAGTTGTCATTATTTAATAATATAGTTTTTAATAAAAGTTTGATTAAATAATTGATTAACCCATAAATCAATTATTTATTTTCAAAAATCAGTTAAGTTGAGCATAAACCACTTTATTTATTTATTAAATCATAATTATCCATATGCACATTCAAGGACCAGTTAAACTCAAATTAAAAAATCAATGCAAGTTGTTAGCTTTTTGAAACTCAACATCTTTTTGAGTTTTAAAGTTGATCTAAACTTCTAATTCGAGTTGAACTTAGCTTTTGCATGTTTTTGTGAATTAAATTATCTTTATTATCAGATAACTCAAAAATGAAGCTGAGTTAATCTGAGTGATTTATGGATTTTTTCCATGCACCTCCAAAGTCTTGGATTTCTATAAAAACAAGGCTCAGCTCTTCATAATTCATCTCTCAAATTTGCATCCACTAAATCTTTGATAAATTTGCACAATCACACTGGAGAATTGGAATTGGGAAAATCAAAGCTCTTGCGAATCGACACCTTTGTGAGATCAATTTCAAATTCATAGCTTTCATATTATTGTTAGAATTTTCATTCTCATATCATATCATTTCTAGATTAGCATTGCATATCAATTTTCATATTAGCATAGATTCATATCAGTTTTCATTATTATTGCATAGAAAATATAAAAAAATAAATAGATTAATTGCATTCATATTTCATATCAGTTTGGCATTCAAATCCTTCATTTAGGTGTCATCTAGGTCATTGATCTCAATAGCAATCTGAGAACATTAATCTCGCACCTACTAGAAGGCAGTAAATCGCTTGGTTAGAGTAGATTTCAATTTTGCATGATTTTGATTATAGCTAACTTCTAATATTTTACTGAAGTGTTGTGTCTACAGATTAGGTACAATTTTCACACACACATTTCTGGTGCCCACCGTGGGGCAACCCACCTTTACATGCCAATTTTAATTTTTTTGGGGAGCTAAAACCCTAAAGTTTCAAATATTTAATTTTATCTCTCAAACAGCTTGGATTTTTTCTCTGAAATTTTTTTTGCAAGTTGGACACATATCAAAGAAGCTACAGTAAAAAATTTAGAATTTTTTGAGATGTTTTGAATTTTTAATAATTTTTTCTTGAAATTCCCCAAAAAATTAATATTTGACACAAATCAGCATATTTTTTAGAAATTTTTATATTTTCAAAAATCTATTTAAATTTTACAGGGGGTCCATTCTTTTTATTTTAAATTTGGATGCAATATAATAGCTCAAATAGTCAATTTACAAAAACTAGTCTTTTTTTATATAACGGGTCTGTAGGGCACAAATGAAGAGATTTTTCTAAAAATTTTACATTTTTGGAAAGTTCTCTATTTTTTAGTAGGGGTCTCTATTTTGAATTTCTATTTTTGTGGCCAAAATCATAAAAAAAAAAAATCAGATCTTGTTGACTAGGTCAAATGCAGCAAAAAAAATAAAGTTTTGTGATGGGTATGCACTTTTTTTTTTTACATGGTTCAATGAATGATATGAGTTGTCATTTGGGTTAATTTCTAGTTATTATTGCTAATAATAATTGATTTTTAGAGCTAACCCTATGGTTTTCATAAGTTGAATATATGTTGCATATCTTGTTTGCTTGTTTGCTTGTTGGAGAGTTCGTCACTTGCTTGCATGGAAAAGCTCAACAAGAATTGCTAAAAATTAGGTAAAATCTACTAAGCACGTTGTGAAGATCCCAGGTATTCTCCTTCATCTAATAAAATTTTAATTTGGACTTAAAATAAATCTCTTATGTGTCTGGCTTGTGTGCATCTTTTCATGCTTTGATCTATTTCTACACACTTGCATAATTGATACTAGGTTGTGACCCCTTAAGGATTCATTAAGTAGTCTTAGATACTTGTGATTGATCTTGATTGCTATCTTGGGTTATTGGACTCACTAATCCACCGGCCCCTCATTCCGCCTTGTGGTTGCAATCTCAGTGCCATAAAGGGGAGGGGTCAACATGACAAAAGCGTTAAGTGTTCCACTTGGCAACCCTTTTGTGCTTTTAGGAACTCACTTGTTTTCTAAGTTGGGGACTCATTTTCAGCTTGTGTGAGGTGTTAAGTGTTCCACCTTGTGGACTCATCTCATATTTGCTTTAAGTGTTAAGTGTTCCTCTTTCTGCTTTTTGGATACTTTTGGTAGATTTTATTTTGGAAACATACATCTGTGCTCACATAGTAATTAGGCCCTATGAACACTATTCATGATTCTTGAGAGATTGGATTCCCAGTGAAATCCTTCTTGACGACAGAATCCTTGTAGGTAGGGAGGATACTTAGTGCGTTTCACATTCAACTTGGTTAGTGCATCTTCTCTTATTGATCGATACATTCTCTCCCAGGAGAGGTTGATAGATCACATGGGGTAAACATCACAGGCTTTGGTGAATCAAAATTGGTTAGTGCGTCTTTCCTTATTGATTGATACATTCTCTCTCCGGAGGGGTTGATAGATCACATGGGGTTGATATCATAGACCTTGGTGAGACAAACTTTATCTTAGCGTGTCAGATTAATCTGCTTGCTTTGTTTGGGTTAAAAGTGAAAAGGTGTCAAAAACCTTAGATCTAGAGCCAAGTCCCCTTGTGGTATACTACTGTGAGTCACCTTTAGAGAGGGTTAACTGTAGTGGACAATCCCTTCATAGGGCAAACTGCGTTGATGGAACCTCAAGCGGTAATAGCCATTTTCGCCATGGTAGTGACAACTGCTATATAAATGTCCTTGTGGAAGAAATCTCCATGGGTATGGTTCATTGTTGGGTTGTCAGATCTCCCTAGCAGCTCCTAAAGATTAAGTTCTCGGACTATGTCAAAACCCTGGTGCGTCGAGATTGGAGTTCACCCCTTTGGATCATAAAAGTTGCAGAGTCAAACCATTACTAATAACCCTAGCGAGGCCAAATTTTCAATTTCTAGGGTACATATGCATTATTGAAAAACATTTTTTTAACATACACAATTAGCGCTTCTGAGGATTAGAATGAATAAGTCACTTGATTGTTCATGTGCAAGGTTGCTTTTACCCTTGTTCATTGTTTTCAGACATGCTTGAAATCACTTGCTTGCTATTTTGCGTGCTTGTTTATCTATCTGGTTATTGAAAATGAACAAATCTGTTACAATCCTCAAATTTGGACATTGAAATTTGCAAACAATCCGAATCTGCAAACTCAAAATTTTGCAAAAATTGATGTAAAATCCTTTCTGGAGTCAAAAGTCATCTTAGGAGGTCATAAAGTCATACGAGTTTCTATCAAGTGTCATTTCATTACAACCCATCTGTCGTATGATTGAGTACCTAGTGTTGTATGAGTTTTCAGGCCAGCAAATTCTCAAAGTCAAAATCTTGCAACTGTCGTATGAGATTTTCAACTGTCGTTTCATTGCTACCCAATTGTCGTATGAGATTTTCAACTGTCATTTCATTGATACCCAACTGTCGTATGTTAACCAACCCAGTGTCGTATGAGTTTTGATGCCAGAAAATTCTAAGAGTCAAAATCTTGCGTGCAATTGTCGTACGAGTTTTGCAACTATCATTTCACAACATACCCACTGTCATACGAGTCTGCAAAGTGTTGTTTGGAAATTTTTTGAAAGTTGTCAGAAAATTGTTAGAATTGTCAGATATTTAGCTTTTTCAGCCTATTTCTAGAATCTATCGAACAAATCACTGTGTCAAGAATAGAGCAATAGTAATTGAGAATCAGTACACATGTCTCAAATAATCAGTACACAAGAGGAAGAAGCTCTAATCACCGCTATGATGAAGCAGCTGCAAGCTATGCAAGTCCAGCTTGACAAACTTGAGAAAGAAAAGGAACCTAAAGAGTTCTCCATGGAAACTCTATGCTCTTTTCCATTTGATAAAGACTTGTACATGTCACCATGCCCTCAGAAAAAATGTGAGCAATGTGACAACCCTTATGATACCTCTTCCACAGAGAGTGACACATGAAGCTTTGGAGACTATGATGACTATGACGATAGATAATGTAATGACACCTATGACACCTCTGTTCCTAAGAGTCCTCCTTGTTGTTCATTCCTACTTACTACAAATGGGCCGTCACATTGGATAGATCGTGATGGTGATCTATATGATTCTGATTTTGAAAGAGATTTTGATGGCTTTTGTGGACAATACCTTGATTATGATCCATCTACTACTGCTGAGGACTATAAAATGCATCGTGCTAGCTTGAAGCATCAATATTATAAGAATCCTTCTCCTAAAGACTCTCCTGCTGAAAATAAAGATTATCTTCTCAAGCAAGGTCATGTTAATGTTGAACCTTTGTCTAGTGATGGTTCCCTTCCATCCTCTACTTCCTCCAATACCTGTACATTTCCTAAAGCTTCTGAGTCTTTCAAATCTATCACAGAACCTTCATCCGACACAAGCCCTGATACTTTTCATGCGGTTCCCTATAGTTATCCTCTAGGGCTACCTCTTAAAGAAACTCAAGCTAACCTTCACTTGGCTGCAAATACTTTCAATAATGATAAACCTAAAGAGCCTAAGCCTTCATATGTTATAATCCCTACTTTAGCTAATCCTCCACCATCTCTTCCAAAGTCATCCATACAATCCCAACATGCTTCCTTGTCTTTAGAAGTGGCTCCATGTCAAGAGGACTCCAAAAATGATGAAGAAAAGAACATAAAGAAATATCAAGATCAAGAAGCCTCCATGTCACCCAATCCCTTTCGTGATGTCTCTTATCTACTTCATGGTTCTTTTGATCCTGCACACCCTTTTTATGCATTCCACCATGTCTTAAGTCTTTTCCTAAACAAGATCAAGCTACTACTTCCAATGTTAAGCCTATTGAAAATCAAGAGAAAAATTATGCGCTTATGCTATCCAAAGATCCTTGTCAAGATCAAAGTCTTCCATCTTCTTATTCTACCACTCCATGTTCACTTCCACTTTCTACTCTTCCTAAGTCTTTGCAAGCTTTGAATAATTTTATCAAAGAAGGTGCTCATATTCATGATGTCCATGATTCTATTGAAAATCCTAATGCTCACTCTAAAGATGCTGATGTCCTTGGTTGTCATATAGATGATGATGAGCTTATTGATTATCCTTTTGCGTCTTCCACTTCCATCCTTGGACCTCTTCCACCACTAATAAAGGCTTCACGTCTACCTTCCATCTTGGTTCCTTATGTCCCTTCACTTTCCCCTCCTAACTCTTCTAATTTTCCATCCATCTTGGGTCCTTACATCCCTCCATCTCCCATCTTTCCTCAAGATCAACATAGATGCATACCCTTGAATCCTTTTCATCCATCCACCCATCTAAACCAGTCATATCCTCCTTCTTCCACAAGTCCCAAGTCCTTTGGAAGTAACTTGAATGTTCAATACAAGAAAAAGAAGCAATACAAGAATCCATCAAAAAAAGAAGATCAACATGTCTCCTCTAATAGACATGGAAACATAAAGTCAAAAGAGATATCTAAGAAAAAAACTACAAGACAAGTATGGGTTCCAAAATCCATCATTGAAGATATTCTCTCTAGATCATCAAAAGGAAATAAAAATCCTATAGCTATATGGATTCCAAAGTCTCTCTTGAAAGAGTTTGGTGTTGAGCAAAAAGTGAAGTTGACATTCAAGCTTCGAAAGACTTCCACTTCATCTTCTTCCAAAAGCATTCCTCCATTCCATGCACCTAAACCACAACCTCTGCTATCCATTCACCATATTCCTTCACGTTTTCCTTCATTCACATTTCTTCCATCCTCTCGCCACCCTTCAAAATATGTGTTGATGTTGATCTTGCCTTCCTTTCCACCTACCCTTTCACAATCCTTCCATGCATTATCCTTCTACCTTCTATCATTTTTCCTCATTTGCCTATTCCTCCTATCTTCCAACCTCACTCGCTTTACATAAAACTTTATCCTCCATTTTTCTCTTCCATCTCCCTTTCCCTATCAGCATCTTTGAACATATCATTTTGATTCCTTGGCATATCATGGTTTATCCTTTCAAGGAGCACTATCTAAAAAGCTTGCCTTCTTCCAAAAATTAAAATAAAAGAGAAATGAAAAAAAAATAAAAAATTGAAAATGTGCCGTGGTGAAAATCTGAAAACAGGTGCCTTGGTAGCAAAAGTAAAGAGAAATAAATTCATCCTATGGTGAAAACCACTCTCTTGTGGTGCCTTGGATAAGTACTATGATGAAAACCTGGCAATCAGGCATCATGCATAGTTCTTCTACATATTTCATCCATTCCATCTTCTCTCTTTGATCTTGACAATGTTGATCTATACATGAACATTTGGCTATCTTGTGAGCTATTTTACAGCGATCTTGCTTTCATTCCTTTCATGTTTAGCGTTCATATCTATCTCTATCATTTTCCCCTTTGGTCTTGATCTAATAAAAGAAAGAGTAAAACACAGTGCTATGAAGCCTCTTGACATGTCTACTCCTTTGGACTACATCCTATCCTTCTTTGGCATTACGCTTTTGTGACTTATCCTATGCTGGCCTTTCATTGCTTGTCCAAATGTGCTTTACATGAAATTTTTTTCTAGCTTGGGTATTCTTGAGGAGTTTTCACTTGAGGATTTCTTCCCTTCATTCTCCTTCATTCTCTTGTCTTCCATCTCTTCCACCAGCTTGCCAATCCCTCTTGTTCTCCACCTTGCTAGACATTGGGACTGCACGATATGATCTTGCTTGGGAATTTGCAATGGAAAAAGATGCTATCAAGTATCCCAAGTATCAGAACAAGTATCAGAACCAGTATCAGAACTAGTATCAGAATCAGTATCAGAATAAGTAACAGAACAAGTTTCAGAATGCCTACAGGGGCTATGCCTTTTGCTTTAGTTTGTGAGTCTGAAGCGGTACTACCTATTGAGGTTGAAATCCCATCACTCCGAATTAGAATGCATGGTCTAGTAACTGATGATGACTACAGAGTGTCTAGGTTACAAGAATTGGAACTACTAGATGAGTGCAGATAGGCAACGTATGATCATCTCAAAGTATATCAGAAGAGAATGTCTAGAGGCTACAACAAGAAAGTCAGACACAGAGAATTTCAGGTTGGCGATCTAGTCTTGAGAGAAAATCCTAAAAATCAATTTCATCGAGAACGCAAGGGGAAGTTTGAACCCAATTGGCTGGGTCCCTTTGTCATCACTGCTACTTTTGGCTCTGGTGCCTATCAACTCTCAACGATTGAAGGAGAACAACTCCGAGAACCAATCAATGTTCTCCATCTGAAGAAATTCTACGCCTAAGATATTCAGTCTATGGTAAAATGTCCTGAAAAAAATCTTAAAAATTAGAAAAAGTCCTGAAAAAATGAACATCTTGGTGAAAACCTAGCCATAGGCACCTTGATGATTCACAAAAAAATAAAAAAATATCAAAAGTACAAAAAAATTGAAAAAAAATAAAAATAAAAATGAGAAAAAGAAAAAGTGCCTTGGTGAAAACCTGGAAACAGGCGCCTTGGTAGCAAAAATAGAATCTCTGCCAAGATGGTGGAAACCTGGCAAACGTACACCACTTGTTTCAAAATGCTCCATCTATCAGTGCAATCTTGGTCTTTCCTAGCTTTCAGTTTTGCTTTAGTTTGTACATATCTCCTGGTTTGTTTCTGCATTTCCAGTTTTCAATAAGTCAGTTTGTCCACCAATCTGCTCAAGTGTCTGTATCCTATCAATGTTCAAACTTGGGGGCAATCAATGTCATATCCTATGGTCTCTCATATATCTTAGACATATCATATCCAGTCAGAGTCCTTTGAAGCTTCATTTGAGTCAGTCAAGTCTGTCTTGTCTCCAGAAAGGATTTTGCATCTACAACAACGCAATCAAACATCAAACTAAAAATGATCTGTGCTTCATGCTTTTATCTCCTTGTATGCTTACTGATTCGCATTGAGATTTTTGCATATTGTGTCCCTTTGAGCTCTTCGATGATGTCCTTTATAGGATTTAGAGAGTGATGACTTGGGGCATAATCTTTTCTTTGTCTTTTACTTGTATGTGAAAATCTAACATCTTTAGAAATTTTGGATTGAAATGGTGTCCGACTGTAAGAGCCTCTATCTTGAATTGGATGGCCATGTGTACCTCGACCATTGATACTTGGAAGATTCAAGGAAGTTTGATCTAACTATTGTCTTTTTGAGTGAGTTCTTTCTCCTACTGTGAAACACGATCTTACTTAGGATGTGAATGATAAAGGGTCACTATGGGTAATTCACATTGGATTTAGAATAATCTCTTGGCTGTTTGATGTGTTTGTAATGCAAGGTGTAATTAGGTCATCATGATGTTTATGTTTTGATGCTTATACAAATTGCTATATCAAAATGGACATGATATTTAGGTCATCTTGGTGTTTGTGCCTTGATGCTTATATCTAATTTGAAATTCTGAAAATAAAATTAATATTCATATATCCATGGTTGTTGACTAGTGGGTGTTGTATTGATTCTTGCGCATACAAATCGATATTCATATGTCTATGGTTTCATAGCTATTGGGCATTGTATTGATTTATCCGGTTACCTAAAAGTTCAATGATGATAACAAATCGACATATGATCAGTGAGTAGGTCCTAGGTCTTAGGTTGCATTTCATTTTGCATGTCTCTTTGTATTTTGCATGTTTGCATGATCTCACAATGATTAAACGAACTTCAATGCTTAAATGATTCTTCACATCGCATCTTCAAGTCTAACAAGAGCTGAATCTCACATGAAGGTTCCTTTAATGAAATAGCAAGTAGAATCCTTTTTCGAGATCAAAATCAAAATCTAAAATCATTCATATTATTAACTACTTCATAATCAACCTTCAATCATAGTAGAAATCCATAATTCAACTTAATTGATTATCTTACATCAAACTATCAAAATTTCAACTTGGTCAACTATGGTCAACTCATGGTCAAACCTAGTCAAACTTGGTCTCTAGGACCTCCAAACGATGCAGAATGCATTCCTGGACGTGTTTAACCATTTCTCAAATCAATTAACATGCTTCTGAACTATTCAACGCTGACTTTTCTTGTCAGATTTTAATTTTAATCCCGAAGGGGGCATGGTATTGCACATCATATCCAAATCTATAATCATATCTAAATTTGAAATCATATCTTTATGGAAATCATATCTTCATCAGTGATCAAGATAACAACCACGTCTAGTTACTGATTCATCAAAAGACCTCATCACTCGGGGCAAATCTATCATCACTTGGGGCATATCAGATTCATCAAGATCCATATCAATCTGGTATTCTCCTAATCTTGTAAACTGTATCAGTTTTTGTAACCATCAGATCATAGTGTTCTTTTGTTGGTTCTTCGGCAACTGAAGGATTCAGATGTGATACCTGCTAGTTCTACTAAGACAATCGAGTCTAGAACCGGTCACTCACTTCTTTGCAATCCTAAGGTTTGGAATCAAGCGTTTTGACACTTTTTCACAATCATAGGTTCATTTTCTATTATAGTGAACATTATCTTTGGTCATTCAGGACCTATTATCTCCATATCAAATCAATTTCAATCAGCTTCTATCTCATATCAATTATCAAACATCAGTTTCATATCTTTATCAAACACAGACTGTCTTTGAACCACTGCACTTTGCACAGTAATTCAAAGAGGGGCAAAATGTAATACCCCAAAAATGGGCTATAAGTTCATTAATCTTCTATATCAACAATTCGAACAAAATCAACATCGAAGTCCTAATCTAAGGCACATCTAAACATCATCGAATTATAATTGATTATCTTAAATTTTGCATCGGGGAATATTCCTAGCAATATTCCTAATTATCTTAATTATCTTTAATTTAATGATTATTTGGCGATAAATCACATTTATCCTAAGTTTGATTAATTGAATATTTTCATATTTAATTAATTAGATTTAATATCTTGCCACTTAATTGTGTAATTAAATTTAATTTTATCTACTATTAATTGTATTATTTAATTTTGACAATAAATCTAATATCTTGTGAATAATTGATTAAATTCTTATTTAATTAATTAAAGCAAGTTTTCATTATTTAATAATATAGTTTTTAATAAAAGTTTGATTAAATAATTGATTAACCCATAAATCAATTATTTATTTTCAAAAATCAGTTAAGTTGAGCATAAATCACTTTATTTATTTATTAAATCATAATTATCCATGTGCACATTCAAGGACCAGTTAAACTCAAATTGGAAAATCAATGCAAGTTGTTAGCTTTTTGAAACTCAACATCTTTTTGAGTTTTAAAGTTGATCTAAACTTCTAATTCGAGTTGAACTTAGCTTTTGCATGTTTTTGTGAATTAAATTATCTTTATTATCAGATAACTCAAAAATCAAGTTGAGTTAATCTGAGTGATTTATGGCTTTTTTTCATGCACCTCCAAAGCTCTGGATTTCTATAAAAACAAGGCTCAACTCTTCATAATTCATCTCTCAAATTTGCATCCACAGAATCTCTGATAAATTTGCACAATCACGCTGGAGAATTGGAATTGGGAAAATCAAATCTTTTGCGAATCGACACCTTTGTGAGATCAATTTCAAATTCATAGCTTTCATATTATTGTTAGAATTTTCATTCTCATATCATATCATTTCTAGATTAGCATTGCATATCAATTTTCATATTAGCATAGATTCATATCAGTTTTCATTATTATTGCATAGAAAATATTAAAAAAAAAATAGATTAATTGCATTCATATTTCATATCAGTTTGGCATTCAAATCCTTCATTTAGGTGTCGTCTAGGTCACTGATCTCGATAGCAATCTGAGAACATTAATCTCGGACCTACTAGAAGGCAGTAAATCGCTTGGTTAGAGTAGATTTCAATTTTGCATAATTTTGATTATAGCTAACCTCTAATGTTTTACTGAAGTGTTGTGTCTACAGATCAGGTACAATTTTCACACACAAGAGGGATGCACAAAACCCAACTGCTTTGTGACCACAAAGTTGGGCGGGTGTAACATGGGCGTTGTCGGCATAACAGTAGTTTGATTTTAGCTGATATTTTATTTTCACTCTCCACACATTTATGTGATAATAGTCGGAAAACATAAAACTTTGAATTATTGTGTGGGCTATTATAGCCTCGAATGATGGACCCCATTTCATATTTATGGCCATCAAGCAACTAAAGGTGACATGCTCTAAGTTTAAATAAGAGGTGGGATATATATATATATATATATATATATATATATATATATATATATATATATATATATATATATATATATATATATATATATATATATATATATAAGTTTTGTTAACATACATTAACCCAAGTAAAAATAAAATTTTACTTCAAACACACACATTTTTTGAATGAGAATAAGGTTTAGAAACAAAGTATTTAAACCTAACATTTAAACACAGATGCTTACAACCATATTTATTTATTTATTTTAATCCTAAAAGATATGGTAGAAACAAAATGCATAGGTTGTACATTAAATATATCTAATAATCTATGTGGTGTGTGTATAAAATACATCCTGGGTGACCACTTACCAAAGAGCTAGCCTTCTTTACCTAGGCCACACTCTTGCACCTGCGAATCAACACAAATCACTAAATTTTTCATCAGTAGAGTAGTGTCCCAAACCATAATCAAAAGAAAAATATACATCATATTCTATTGCATGTGCATCATGTCAAATTTTTTAATGTCAACATTTTTTTTTTAATAAAATAAAATACATTAAATACCAAAATCTAACATCATTATAATATCCATTAGGGTATCAAAACATAATATCATCATCACATAGTCAAAATTACTACGAAAATATCAAATACATGCATATGTCTAGAAAATATAATGACTAGAAACTATGACTAAAGTCTAAGTCAACAATAGTCTAGGTGTCACACACATAGTTTCAAAAATCTAGGAAGTTATAGGGTTGAGTTGTAACATCCCTCCCCACTAGGAAGAGACATTGACCCAATGTCACATCAAAATAGTCATACCATACACTCTCACACTGATAAATATATACAAAGATGAGGAACATATAAAAGTTTATAAAAATAACTGAGGAAAGGATCTCTACATATCCTTTGCATCCTCCTAGGTGGCATTGCTAATAGAGAATTGGTCCTATTGGACCTTGTTCTACAAAATATCTCTGTTGCATACCTGAATGGTACGTTGATCAACAATGTGGGTAGGCTGCACCAACACTACCCTCGGATCTTGAACTTGTAATGCATACCAATCCAAGATATGAGATGCATCAAAATGATAAGGCTTAAGCAAAGAAACATGGAATACATCATAGATTCAGGCCAGAGCTGGTGGTAGACCAAGTTGGTATGCAATTGGATTGATAACCTCAAGCACATATAAGGGCCCCACATATCTTGGTGCAAGTTTTGAGGACTTTCCAAAATAAATAGAGCTTTTGTGAGGTCTAACACGCAAGAACATTTTATCCCCTTCTTGAAACTACCTAAAGGTACAGTTCTTATCTGCATAACTCTTTTGTCGATCAACTACTTCCTTTAACTGACTTCGGATCAATGTCATTTGTTCATCCATTTCTCTTATAATATCAGGACCTACCACAATTATATCCTCAATTTTTTCACAACAAATAGGAGTGCGAAACTTATGCCTATAGAGTGCTTCAAATGGTGCCATACCTAAGGAAGCATGATAAGAGTTATTATACATAAAATCTACCAAGGGGAGATACTCTTTCTATTTTTACTATTGATCCATGCAGTACATCCAAAGAAAATCTTCTATAACCTGTTTCACTCTCTCTGTTTGTCCATTTCTCTGAGGATGATAGGCAGTGCTAATGTTCAATCATATTCCTAAAGAAGCATTCAAGGTTGTACAAGATGTTATCCTTGTCTCTTTGTCAGATATGATAGTCTCTAGTACTCCATGTAATCTAAATATCTCTTGCACAAACTTGTTTGCTAAGGCTAAAGATCCATCTTTCAAACTCCTTGGAATGAAGTGTGCCACTTTGGTTAGTTTATCAATTATCACCAAGATGACATCATGCTTATGTCTGGTCATGGGTAAACCCTGGATGAAATCCATACTAATCAGTTTCCATATTCAGAAATGTCGTGAGCATACAATAATCCAACAGGATAGATATGCTCAACCTTGACTTGCTGGCATTCTAAACATTGGGCTATATAAGATATAATGTCACGCTTAAGCCCTGGCCAAAAGTATAGTGGCCTCATATCAGCAATCATCTTGTTTACCCCAAGATGCCTAGAAAATGGAGTGCAATGCATCTCATCAAGAACCAATTTCCTCAACCCTTCTCAGTTGGGAACATAAATCCTATATTGATATGTCATAATGCCATCATCATCAAATGTGTATCTATCAAAATGCTAATAAGATGGATCACTCTCTCAAGCTGATCTAACCAACTCATAGTGGTCATCAAGATATAGGTTTTGTAACACCTGTTGTCTCAGGTGTGTCCTAGTAGTAGAGATAGCGGATAGATGTGTTCTTCTACTAAGAGCATCTGCTACTCTATTTTCTTTACCTTTGATATACTCAATTCCAAAATCATACTCGCATAGAAATTTTAACCATCGTCTCTATCTGCCATTGAGATTGGGTTGCGTGAAAATATATCTAAGTCCCATGTGATATATTTTTAACTCAAATGGCTTACCCAATAGGTAATTCCTCCAAATTTGTAAAGCATGTATAATTGCAGTTAATTATAAATCATGAGGTGCATAGATTAGATCATTTTGTTTCAATTTCCTAGACTCATAGGTCACTACTTGGCCATTATGCATCAATACACCTCCCAAACCTTCACCTGATGCATCTGTAATCACAGTGAATTATCCATTGGGATTAGGAATAATTAAGCTAGGGGTTGATGTGACTTTCTATTTCAAAAAATGAAAATCCTTCTCACTTTCATCTCTCCACTCATATCTCTTCCCTTTCCTCTAAAGGGATGTAATGGGTGCTACTATTTTGGAGAAACCCTCCACAAATTTACGGTAATATCCGGTGAGTCCCATGAATTAACTTCTGACTTCCCTCACGTTCTAAGGATCTGGCCATTCTATAATAGCCTTTATCTTATCAAGGTCTACTACAATTCCATTTTCTGAGATGATGTGACCTAGATAGTGTATCTCTTTCTGATAGAAAGAACACTTAGATAACTTACCATACAACTTTTTGTCTCTCAAATGCTATAAGACTATTCGCAAATGCTCTTCATGCTCTTCCATATTCTTAGAATAGATTAGTATGATCATCAATAAATATTCCCACAAATTCATCCAGAGAGTCTCTGAAAACATTGTTCATTAGATTCATGAAAGATGGAGGGGCATTTGTTAGACCAAAAGGTAGGACAACAAATTCATAGTGCCCATACCGTGTCCTAAATGTAGTTTTAGATATTTCCTCCTCTTTTATTTGAAGTTGATGATATCCAGATCTCAGATCAATCTTTGAAAATATAGTTTCTCCCTTGATTTGGTTGAATAGTTCATCTATCCAAGGAAGAGGATATCTATTTTTTATAGTTACCTTGTTTAGCATTCTCTAGTTAATGCACAAACGCAAGGTACCATCCTTCTTTTTTACAAAGATCACTGGGGCTCCGCAAGGTGATGCACTAGGGAAAATAAATCCCTTATCTAACAACTCATGAACCTACATCTTAAGTTCATACAACTTGGTTGTGGTCATTTTGTAAGGGGCCTTAGATTGTGGCTCAGTTCCCCGCAATAAGTCAATAGAGAAATCAAATTCTCTCTTTGGATGTAATTTGTGCAATTCCTCTAGAAATACATCTTGAAATTCCTATACTACAGGATAGCTATCAATTGAGGGATGAGTGTTGTCTAAGTCCTTAACATGCACTACATAAATCATGCACCCCTTCCTCTAAGATTTCTTCAGTTGCATTGCTGAGATCTGTCTCATTTCAATGGGTTTCTTCATGCCCCTTATCTCTATAGGTTTTCCTATATCGTCAAGACATTCTACTAATTTGTCTTTACAATTAACAATTGCCTTATGGTCTATCAGCTAATTGATTCCCACAATGACATCATATGATCCCAATGGACCTACATATAGGTTTACTTGCGTTTGGAAGCTTGGAAGCTCCAATTCGCTGTAAGCTAAACACTACTCCACCCTTTTCTTAGCCCTATTTCCATACTCTACAATCCAAGGTTTAGACATAAATCTTGCTCTTTTAGGTAATCTAGATGCAATTCTAAGATCTACAAAATATTTAGTGGCTCTAGTATCAATTAAAATAGAAACATTATGCCCAAAGAGTTTACCAGTCAATTGTATAGGAGTAGCCTAAAATTCAGCCTGCCTCTAGTCAACAGCTGCATGAATATGATGTTGTTCTTGTACCTATGGACCTTTCCCATTATTTTGGCCTAAACAATGAGGAAAGGCACTAGCATAGTGATCTCCCCCACATACACAGAAACCATCTAGGGGTCCTTGCCTGCCCTCAGGTTTGTTCCTTCGATTCTCATTTCTATTATTAATATTCTTGTTACTACCCTTGTTTTCATTTTCATTATGATTCTAATTTTGATTATTCTTTTGGCATCCATCACTATTCTATTTACTACTCTAATAATGGTATTATAACATCTTAATGCCCAAATAATGGAAAACTATTTCAGACGAGAAGAAGTATACAACGAAATTAGAAATGCTACTTCAAATATAAATTTTGGAAGCAATACTAAAGTAAAGAGTGGTATAAACATTTAAATATGTTCTGTGTAAATGTCATGACTCCTCTTTTATTTTTTTTTGGTAAAAGACATTCTCATACTTTCGAACTTAATTTCTTTCTCATATAAATTTTGATTTCATTCACTATTTTAGAAACTAAAAGGTGTTCATCATAACAAGGAATCTTCTTAGTTTGATGGGTTTCTACCTAAACTCCAAAATATTAACTAGTAATTGTTAATTAACAATAGGGAGAATTTAGTATGACCAGCTATTGATGACTTTTACCTAGCTGCAATGGTTCTTGCAAAAATATACAATGATTAATGAAATAATGGTTTAAGTACTAGGAAGTTTTATTATAGATTACCATAATAATAAAGAACCATTGGCATCTAGAAGAAATGTTAAGATTTGATAATATTTTCTGAAGTAAGAGATTAGAGAATATAGGGGAGGAATCTTGTTGTTCAAAGCTTTTGTCCAATCTATGTGAAACGTGGAGTTTCCTCTATTCACCATTGTCCTTCAAGAAAATAATGTTTTTTTTTACTGCTGGCTACCACTGTGATCTTCCTCTCCAAACTCACAAAACCCCACTCAATGAAATTTTTTCTCTCTAAAGTTGGCCAAGGTTTGAGATTTATATCCAAAACAAATCTCAAAGAAATCAATATACGAAATAATATTAGTTGAACTATTAATGTTTTCATTGACCAAAGGATCCCATCGTGTTTAAGATGGGTAGTTGAGCATTTCCTTGAGAGGGTGAAAGGGCTATACAAAACTTAAGTGCTTTATGGCCATAGAGTTAGGCGGTTGTAACATGGGCTCTCTCTCGGTATAACAATAGTTTGATTTTAGCTGATTTTTTATTTCCATACTCCACACATTTATGTGATAATAGCTGACAAACATAAAACTTTGAATTATTGTGTGGGCTATTATAGCCTCAAATGATGGACCCCATTTCATATTTATGGTAATCAAGCAACTAAAGGTGACATGCTCTAAGTTTAAACAAGAGGTGGTATATATATATATATATATTAAAAATATAATTTTATAAAGTTTTGTTAACATCCATTAACCCAAGCGAAAATAACATTTATTTCAAACACACACATTGATTGAATGAGAATAAGGGGTAAAAGCACAATCAGGTGTCACCTTTTAGGCTAACTTATCAGCACAGATGAATTTTAGTATTTCCAACTAAAAATTAATTTTGGTCAAACATATGGTCTAGCTAGATTCATTATAGCTAAGTTAGATAAGTTCTTTAACTTTTCCAATTGGAAATATCTATTAAATGCATGTTTTATACCACTTTGGGTCCAATTACCATAAAAATAAAATTATTTCAAAAAAGTGGCATTTCAATAACTCCTAATATTTTTAATGACATTTTTTTGAAAATTAAAAAATACCCTTTTGTAGATATCAGAGTCAAGAATATCCCCATATAGATTTTATAGTGTTTTCATTAGAGATAGTTTATTGTAATTAAAAAATATTACAAGTAGGTATTTTAACAGTCAAGGAGATGTCGATTCAGAGAAAGAAAAAAATAGTAAATCATATTAAATAAATTTAAAAAATACATGGTGCACTAGAGGAGAGAGTCCTCTTCAAGAATATATATTTCTTTTTTTGATTGGGATAGATTTGTTATGAAAAATATGTTGCGAGATGAAAACTGTCGATTTTAGTGATTTGGGATTTGGATTGTTATAAAAGAGAAAATATAGGTCACAAACCAATTTTTATTTATTTATGCACTAGATATATATGTCATCTATGACATATTTTGAAATTAGGGGAAAATAGGTTTATTTACATATAATTTTTTGGTGGGAACTAGACCCCTAATTTTCAGCATTTTTTAGTAGTTGAAAAATCATCTTTAAAAATTAAAAAAACATATCAATTCTTATTCAAAAAAAATATTAAAAATATTAATCATAAACTTCATCCATTTTATCACATTTAATTAGTTTACATCATCTTCAAATTCCAAACATAAATGTCATTTTTATACTATTGAAGTTGAACAACTTTGATTTTGTTAGCCTCTTCCTTTGTAAAAGGGTGACAGCTTATTGTGCTTTTACCCTAAGGTTTAGAAATAAAGTATTTAAGCCTAGCATTTAAACACATATACTTATAACCATATTTATTTATTTATTTTAATCCTAAAAGATAGGGTAGAAACAAAACGCATAGGTCGTACATTAAATACATCCAATAATCTATGTGGTGTGTATAAAATCCATCTTGACCGACCACTTACCATAGAGCTAGCCTTCTTTACTTGGGCCACACTCTCACACCTGTGAATCAACGCAAACCACTGAATTTTTCATCAGTGGATTAGTGTCCCAAACCATAATCAAAAGAAAACTATACATCACATTCTATTGCATGTGCATCATGTCATATTTATTAATGTCAACATTTTTTTTTGAATAAAATAAAATATATTAAATACCAAAATATAACATCATTATAGTATCCATTAAGGTAGTCAAAACATAATATCATCATCACATACTCGAAAGTATTATGAAAAGATCAAATACATGTATATGTCTAGAAAATATAATGACTAGAAACTATGACTAAAGTGTAAGTCAACAATAGTCTAGGTGTCACACACATAGTTCCCAAAATCTAAGAAGTTATAGGGTTGAGTCGTGACAATAGTTAGTGTAAGGTTTGATAACATTTATTAGTATACCAACAAGTTAGATATACCAACGAAGAGTTCAGAGAAAGAGAAAGTAAGAAGGATATTGCGGATGGTAAGCAGCTTACTATCTAGGGAGTCTATACTCCGATCAAGAAATGAAGTTCATCTCGTGGAACATAAGAGGGTTGAATGCCCCTCATAAGAAAGACATCCTTAGGAATCTAGTAAGAGACCATAAACTTGATATTATTTTTGTTCAAGAAATGAAGATGGGGAAAGATAAGATGGAAAAAATTAGAATATTCAAAAATAGTGGGGTAGTAGGCATTAGCTCTAAAGGGGCTTTAAGAGGGGTTGTTGCTTTTTGGAATCAGAATCATGTTAGGGGGACTGTGATTATGGAGAATCTGAACTGCTTAAGCATTAACTTTGTTCATGTCAAGTTGGATTTTGAAAGGGTTTCTACTACTATTTATGCCCCCAACTCTAAAGCTGGTATATCCCAGTTCTGGAAAAGTGTTGAAAATCATAGAAATTCATTCTAGGACCTTCCCTAGTTGATTATTGGTGACTTCAATTGTCCTTTGAAAGAAAATGAGAATTTTTGTGGAGTGGATAATCAGAGCCAACTTGATGGCAGAGTGGAGCTTATGGAATTTATCAACAATCAAGCTCTTTTTCATGTGGAGCTTCAGGGGGTCAATTATACCTGGTCAAAAAAAAGGATTGGTCGGGACCTCATCCAAGTTAGGCTAGACCGTGCACTGATTTCTAGGTGCTGGCTCAAAAGCTTTGGTTGTTCCTTGTCCTCCATTTCAAAGATTGGCTCTAATCACTTCCTGATATATTTTAGTGATGATCTGATTACTGTTAAGGGAAACCCACCTTTTAGATTTGAAAAGATGTGGATCGATCATCCAGATCTTGAACAAAAGATTAAAGACTAGTGGACTGTCAATATTCAAGAAACTACGATGTTTAGAGTGGTTAAAAAATTTCATAATGTTAAACATAATGTCAAGTCTTGGAGAAAAGATGCTTTTGGTGACATTTTTAAATCTAAAATTCATCTAGAAAGGGACCTCGATATTATTCAAGATACCATTCAACATTTTGGGATGACTCAAGAGCTTAGGGATAAGGAGGAGAGTATCCTTGCCAAGACTCATAATATTATCTCGAGGGAGGAAGAGTATTGGAAACAGAGATCTAGATCAATTTGGCTTAAAGCGGGGGACAAGAATACTAGATTCTTTCATATGTCTACCTCTAAACATAGAGCCTCTAACAGGATCTCCAAACTTAAAGTGGAGGCTGGGGAGGTTAGTAACGATAAGGATATATCTGAGGCTATGATTGATTTCTTCTCCTCTCTTTTATCTAAAGATTTGAATCTTCATTTAGAGAATCAAGATACTCTTCTAGATTCCATTCCTGCCATTTTTTATGATGTCACCAACAAAGCTTTAACTGCTATCCCTTCTTTGGAATTAGTCAAGTCTACTGTCTTTTCTTTTGAAGGTGATAAATCCCTGGGTCCAGATGGGTTCCCTATATTCTTTCATAAATTCTGGCATATTATTGGTAAGGACATTTGAAGCACAGTTAAAGAATTCTTTGGAGCAAGATCTTTGTTAAAAGAGATTAATGCTACCTTTATTGCTCTAATTCCTAAGAAGCCTGGTGCTGATTTGGTGGATTCCTTTAGACCGATTAGCCTGTGTAGCTCTATGTACAAGATTTTATCTAAAGTTATAACCTCTCATTTGCTGGCTATTCTTCCTCCGATCATCTCTCCTCAGCAAAGAGGATTTGTTCCTAGCAGGCAGATCCTTGATTTGATTATGAAGGTTCATGAGGTTATTCACTCTACTCATGATTCTCTTAACTCTGGCTTTCTTTTGAAACTTGATCTTTCAAAGGCTTATGATCAGGTGGACTGGGACTTGTTGATCAAGGTGTTGAGATCTTTTGGTTTTGGTGACAATTTCCTCAAATTGATTTTCCAGCTCATCAATACTTCTACTACTGCTATTATGGTTAATGGATCCCCCTCTAGATTTTTCAAACCTTCCAGGGGGCTTCGGTAGGGAGATCCTCTCTCTCTCCTATCTTGTTTGCTATCATGGCTGAATGTTTGGGGTGTTACCTTCACCATTTAGTCTCCACTAGTTCTTTCAAAAGTCTCTTACCCTCATCAGCTTCTAGACCTTGTTCTCATGAACAATTTGTGGATGACACTATCATCATGGGGTTTTCATCTATCCAAGACGCTACGGTTATCAAATAGGCTCTTACCACCCATTCCTTAGGCTTTGGTCAAACTATCAACTAGGATAAGAGCTCCTTATTTTTTATCAATACTCCTGAGGATAGGAAGAATAGAATTGCTAGAATTATTGGGTGCAGAATTGATATCTTTCCTGCTACCTATCTTGGCCTTCCTCTAGGTCTTAAACCTCATGATTCTTTTTGCACTGGTATAGTGGATAGATTTAATAGAAAGCTGGCTGGTTGGAAAGGTGCATTACTTAGTCAAGCAGGTAAACTTCAGCTCTTGAAGACCTCTCTATAGAGCCTCCCCATTTATGCTCTTAGTCTTTTTAAAATTCCTGGTAAACATGCAGATATTATTGAAAAAATTCAAAGAAAATTTTTGTGGTTAGGAGTGGAAGACAAAAAGAGACTAGCTCTGGTGGCATGGGACAATGTTTGTACTCCTAAAAAGTGGGAGGGGGGGGGGGGGGTCTGGGTATTTTCCCTCTAAGAGTGACCAATGTGGCGCTTCTAGCCAAACAAACTAGGAGGATTTTTGGGGAAAAGAGAGAATAGAATGAAATAATCCATAAAAAGTATCTCTTTTCTTTTTCCCACATCTCTGAGTTTTGAAAAGTAGATCTGAAAGTGTAGGGTTCTTCCATTTGGAACTGTATCCAGAATGCTAAGGAGGCGACCTTTAAAGGGGCTAAGTGGTATCTAGGTAATGGAAGAATAATCATGTTCTAGGATGATTGTTGGCTCAAAGATTTTCCTCTTAGCTCTGTCTCTACCTTTCAACCTTTCATTAACTTTTGTATTCAGAGATTTGGGTCTAGGGTTAGGGACTACTAGAGGAATGGTTCATGGATTGACCTCTCCTTAGTGGATGAAGTGCTTAAGCCTTTGATGATGGACCTGATGATCTGGAAGGTTAGGTTTTCTAGAGAAGATGAGCTATTTTAGGGTATTCTTCCTTCCAGTGTCTTCATTATGGCCTCTTGCTCTGAGCTCTTACTGAAGAAGTCAGATCCTCTCCCCTTTTGGGCTCAGGTGTGGGACAAAATATTAATTCCTAAAATTAATATTTTTTTCTGGATGGTTTTGTAGAATAAAATTCTTACTATAGACAACCTCCATAAACATGGTATGATTTTGAGTAATAGATGTTTCCTTTGTAAGAAATCTGAAGAGTCGGTTTTCCATCTCGCCATTGATTGCAGCTTTGCTTGGGAAGTTTGGTGTCTTTTGTTACAATGCTGGTAGATTAACTAGTTTTTTCCCAAAAATATGGAGAATTTATGTATGCAATGGAGAAAAGCAGAGGTCCCCATGGATCAGTAGTTGTGGAATCTTATTGCACCCCACATTATATGGAGGTTATGGAGAGAACACAATGATGAAGTCTTCAAGAATAATGAACTCCCACCTGTGGTGATTGTAGAAAAGATTAAGAGAAGTCTCAAGGAAAACTACAGCTCATCAACTAGTCTGATGTTGGACTTCAATGTTGGTGTTTTCAGTACTAGGCCCATAAATAAAACCTCAACTCAAAGAGAGAATTCCATCTGGTTCTCTCCCCCACTGGGCTGGATTAAAATAAACTTTGATGGTGCTGCGAAGGGAAACCCGGGCCCAATGGGTTGTGGTGGGCTCATAAGAGATGACATGGAAAATTGCCTTGCTTCCGTGGCTATGCCCATTGGGGTGCAAACCGATCATGTTGTGGAAGCCATGACTCTTCTACAAACCCTAAAAATTATTAAGAGATAGCTCAAAATGTTTGGATTGAAGGAGATTCAATGAATATATTAAGGTGCATCAATAACATTACAAAACCATCATGGTCCATTAAGGCGATAATCGAGGAAGCCCGGATAATTATTAATTCTTTTAAGAAAGTCATTATTTCTCATGCTTATTGGGAAGTGAATTATACCACTGATTAGTTAGCCAACTTTGTGGTTAAAGCTAAGGACATCATGATCTAGCATGGATGTAGAAATCTCACCATTGATATGAAAGCCAAGTTGGATTTTGACAGGTCTCAAAGAAAAAGGGTGGATTGGGAGTATCTCAAGAAACTATGATGATAAGACACATTATAGCGAAACAAGTTAATATGATTACAAAAAGTGGTGCCTTTCCCAAGATTACTAATTGTAGACACGAGTTCATCTTTATTTATTTCAAGGTTGCCTGTTCTTTCAACATTTGGGTTTTCTGTACTTATGCTACTGTTATTGCTATCTTTGAGATCATGGGTGGCAGGCTAAATTGAAGGGAACCGAAGGACTGTGTGAAATGGTAAAATATGCCAGAGGTCTAGGAAATTCTCAAAAAGGGAGGTCTTACTACCTATATGGAATAGTTGCATGGGACTAAAGATAGTGCTACCAAAATGTTTGTTGAGTCTTGGAAAGATGGGGTGGTTACTATCGCTGGTCTCACTGTGAACATAATAGAGGAACTCATTATTGAGGTGTCCAGGCTGAGCCTCAAGGGCATCAAATTTTACAAAGATAAGAAAATTTCACAAAAGGCCATCTGATGTTTCCCAAAAGCAAGGTTGAAGTGTAGAGTTTGGTGAAAGATTCCAATGGCTGCTATGATGTAGCTGCTTTCAAGGAAATCTGGGCGATGGTTATGATGGCGATCATGGAATATGTTACCCTTGATGGTAGGTATAAACGTGCCCATTCCTACCATTTTATGTTGCCCTGTCATTTCCATCACAAGATTAGGGTGTCTTTTCCTTTCTATATCCTTCAGTCCCTTCACCTTAGTATTTCTCAACATAAAAGGAAAGAGAAGAAACCCATCCTGCATGAGGGGCTTATTCTCCTCATTGTAGAACACATTAAGTAGATTTACATCTCTAGCCCTATTATTTCTTTTCCCAAAACCTCTGGCTCGGCTAAGAAACGTATTAGGGAGATGGTTGTTAAAGAGGAGAATCCTTTTGGGAAAAATTTAAAAAGGGATAAGGATGTTGGTATGGATACTGACACCACTGTTGATAGTGTGGATGGTTATGAGGACACAGCTAATTCGACTAAGGAGGGTAGTGATGCTTCGACTTCAGTGTCAAATACAACTTTAGAGGATTATGAGAACATGGAGGAGGAGGAGGCTGGTACAATGGAGGTGGGGAATACCTTTGTGATCAAGATTAACAATGATGATGACAAGAAAGAGGAGGATGTTGGCGATCAACAGGTCCCCATCTTGGTGGAGTTTGACAGTTCCGAAGAACATGACGTGCCCATTTCCCCTAAGCTGGAAGTTATCATGGAGGTCTGTTGGGATATCCAGAAGGATGCCCTTGATGCAAAGAAGGTTTCCCCTGATGCAAAGATGGTTTCCCCAGGTGCGGAGAAATTCAATGTCCCTTCCTATTCTTAGAATATTCCCTTTGCCAAAACTATTGATATGCAGGAACAAAATGCTCAACAGCTCAAAGAAGATATGGATGAAAAAATTGACCCTCCCTTTGGGGTTCTCCATACTGCAAAGGTAGCTTCTATGTACTCATTTTTTCTGTTGAAATGGGTCTTTCAGGAAATTAAAAATTTGAATTTAAAATGTTGTTCTATTTCTGCTAAGGTTGATTCCCTGCAGGAAAGCTTGGAGTCTGGTTCAAATACTTTGGATGGGAACATGGACAATGACAGGGACAAGAAGGTGCAAGAAATCTAAGTTAGAATGGATACGCTGGAGAATGCCATGAAGAAACATATGCAGGATAATAACATGTTCATGGGTTCTGCCATGGACTATTTTCAGACCATCAAAGCGGAGCTGGATGCCGGTTCCCCCAGCAAGAAACCTGAGGAGGATAATGAGGATATGGGAGAGGAGGACCCGAGTAAATGTACCCGGTCTTCTAAAAGGAGAAAGATCCAAGATAGAATCTAGGAGCTTTTCGACTTTAATGCTGCCATAAAAAAGATCTCTGAGGTGAAGAAGGAAGCGGATGAAACTTGTAAAGAGTTTTCTTAGTGTTCTTGGTTCCTCGTGCTGTCCTTTTTTGGTTCTCCCTGGTTGTCATTCTTTTGCTAGTGTTTGATTTTGAGGTTTTTTTTGCTAGTTTTGGTTCTGGTGGACTGGGTCCCAATCCTATTTCTCTTTAGTATGCTTAACATTAAATCTTTTATTCTCTACTTGTACGGGGTTTCGGGTCCCCTTTAAAACCTATTTTTTCCTGCAATCAAAAACATTTATTAGTATAATTTATTTATGGATGCTTGATGCAATATTATTAGAAAATAGATTTATTTAGCTTTGACGGATTCCATCATAAAGATCCTACCTTATTTTGGTTCTAGGGGAAAGGGGACTGCGGGCTAATTTCGTCAACATGTATCCATTGCATGGAATATCGTAACACCTTCATTTCTTTTTAGAAATGTAAAATGTACACTTAGCTATCTACAACTAAGGTTTGAAGGCGTGACTCATCATGCAACTCGTTAAAATAACATTTATATCAAACACAAAAGAACCAATACTTCAACACAAAAACATATTTTTTTATTATAAAAATAATATATTATTATATAAAATACAACTTATATCCAACACAAAGGGACTAATAATTGAAAAATAAACCTTTTTTACAATCTCACACATTTCATTGGAAAGTACAAGGCATTTTTTGTGTTTACCATTTATATTTGTGATAAGACAAATTGTTAATATGAAATACTTTAATGCATACTCATTGCTACACCAATAGTTGTAGACATAATAATAGTATTTGTACACTAAGATAACAATACTTGTTTAAGTGAGCATCTTATTTTATTAAGTGAGCATATTATTATTTAAGTGACACATAGATAATACATAGACATGATATTTTTTTTGAGACAAAAACTTATTTATTTCACTTCTTAATGAATTTATTTATGTGTTTTTACTATAACATTTATAGGTTCTCATGCGTTCAAGTATTGGTTCATTTTTATTAACGTTTAGAAATATTTTTATTTACATGTGGAATATTTAATCATAATATATATTAAAAATGTGTGGTAAGACTAGATAATATATTCACAAGTGGGTGATCAACTTTTGGACTCCGCACAACTACTGGTCCCTCTCCCCTATTAAATATATAATTTTAATTGCATATGTCAACTACTATGAATGGTATTTTTAATTTTGCTAGTTTTTTTTAATTTGGATTGTTTACCTTAGGTCATATGAGAAGTAGGTAATAATTTTTAGTTATGCAAAACTATTTTTGCATGAATTCTTTGAAGAATGTGGATCACAACAAAAAAAATTTGAATGGCTTTATAAAGATTCATAATAGAATAGTTTTTTTCTAGAATCAATAGTAGTTATTGAAGGTTGAAATATACTTGGTAAGTTTGAATATATGAGATGGCAATACTTGAGATGAGAGTATTTCATATATCATTATAATTATTTTAATGAACTCGAAATAGTTATTAAAATATTTTTGTCCAAAAATAAATAGTGTGGGGAAGTTCTAGAAGACACAAAAAAAAGTGTCATGTAACTTCAAAGACTAAGAGTCTTCTGTAATAATTATGTTTGAAAAAAAGAGAAAAAATAGTGTGTTTTCTTATGTAAGATAGAAATAAGTGATTGTGAATGGATACCTAACTTCTATATACAAAGAAGTGTATTGGTACTAAGTGGATTAATAAGATAAGTTACAATAGTGATGCTAATTTAACAAGACATAAGGCATAATAGATATTAAAAGGTTTCATGAAGAGTGATTTTCATTAGAGGGGTAGTTTGGATAACTCTAATTAAATTTTGTCACTTTTTGGGGTACATCAATCACAAAGAAGAAAAGTTCAATTGTTCTTTCACCTATAGAAACTTAGCATGTTGCAATCACTTTCACAAGTTAATAATCCATCATGACCATCTTGCCTCTTATTTATGAATTATTAAGATTAATAGATATGGTAAGGAAGATAATATATTTATTCATAATTATGATTAATGTATTGTTAATGCTTTTGTATTTTAAGTAATCAGCTTAGGAACCAATTTAATTATTTTCTTAATGTTATGATAGAGAAAGTCGTTAGGGCTCTAACTCTTACAAAGAAACCAAATGGTGGATGAAAGGGATCTCACAAGGTGTGATAAAACCCATCATTAAGACCAACAACTATACACAAAAATCCATAACCAAACAAATCAACATTAACCATAACCATTTTACCATATGACTCTAGAGCAATATCAACAGTGATCTCCAATAATCTCTTCCTCTTATCATGTCTATATTCAAACTTTTCCATGAGGACTTGCATGGAATTTAATGTTTTGGATACCATATCCCTGCTAAAAGCCACCACCTCATCCAAATTTTATCGTTGCACCTCTCAATTTCCTTGCATAGTAGAAATTGCCCCTACCATTTCCTTATTTCTTATTTTGAGGCCTCCTTCACTCTCAATGCCTTGACCCTTGCATCCAAACTGTCCCATCTCATGTGTCTCTCCACCAGATCATAGGCAAAATAACAAACCCTATCATTTTTTCATGCACAAATCGATCGATTGCTCTCACATTGGCTTCAACTAAAGTTTCCAATCTATTAATTTTCCTTTAGGCTATTTTTTTAAATTTTATTAGCTTGTGACTTCAATTGATTCCTTGAATTTATGATGAAGAATTATTGACAATTTACAATTTTTTTTCTTTTAAAATAAAGAGTGTATATATTATATTAAGTAACTTTGAGAGAATTACAAATAAGGAATAAATCATAATAGAAAAGAGCCTAACAAATAAACAAGGAGCAAGGCTCAACTAATTTATAATAAGAACCAAGATAATCAACTAAAAAGTTATGAAATCAGAACTTGTAGGAGACTAGCTCAACCACAACATAACACTCCTATACAGAAATAGGGGAGCCATGCACATCCCATCTATTTACCAAATGACAATGCAAAGATGAGAGCTATGCACATCCTCTGCTAAGACCTGTATTTGGCAAGCTTTAACCTTGTCAAGAACTCAAGCCCCACCTCTCCAAACTATTTTTCTGAGAGTTATCATGGCTCAACCATGGGGTGCTATAGTTGGACCTTTAGCTTTGGCTCAACATAATGCTCTTCCTAAGGGTGCCAAAGATGTTGTTCCAAAGTTCACTGGAGATGGTACAGTGTCTATTGATGAAAATTTAAATGCCTTCAATGTAGCTACTAATATTCTAGCTATCCAGATTGAAGATGTAGCTATTAGGCTCTTTGTTCAAACCCTAATAGAAAGAGCAACAGAATGGTTTGGTCACCTTCCTGTCGGGTCAATAACAAATTGGGACATGATGAAGCAAGCTTTTGAAGGATGCTTTAAAAGTGTGATGATGAGCATTCCCTATTGGCTCAACTGACGTAATTGAAAAAGGAAATACATGAGCCAATGAGGGACTATGTGGCAAGGTATAATAAGGTTGTACATAAAATCCCTGCAAATAAAAGACCTACTCCCAAAAATCAACAATGTTTTTTTGTGAACTCTATGCCACCAGATATTGGCTTTCATTTGAGAAGGAATAGGCCTGCAGATTTAGAAGCAACCCAAGCTAAAGCAATTGAATTGGAGGATGATCTTATTACTACTGGAAAGTGGAAGAAAGATCTCCAAGTTCAATCTTCTTAGGCCTCAACTTCTTCATCAGACCCGGTGGTTCAAAGGTTGATGAATGATGTTATAGCCTTAAAGAGACAATTACCCAAACAAGGGGCGACTTACTCACCTGTGTCACAGGACTCTAACAGAAGACCATCAGGACAATACCATAATAAAACTCCTCTTCAGCTCAGCCTAGACTAGCTATTGAGGGATCTTCCAGAGATGGAGTTATGTGTTCCTTCCACTTAACAATGGATCATGATGGTGATACCTATCCTGATATGATGAGACATATGCAAATGAAGGTTGAAGAAGTATTTCAAGAGTGAACTGGTGACTCCAACTCATTTTACTTAGAATATGAATCAGACTCAGAAAGAGAAGATATTTTGGCCAGTCTTGAAGATTCAACCTGTGCTATGCTTACCTATAATCAGAGGTCTTCTAATTCCAGTCCTTCATAATTAGCTACCACTAGCAAAAGTAAAGAGCCTGTAAGTAATCCTCCCTTCTCCAATGTAAAACCTCCAGAATTCAAGATATTGCAAAGGGGTGCTAAGGTTCCTTTCTTTGATATAGTAGAATTTTGTTAATCTTCTGCTATCCAAATTTCACCTGCTGAATATCTAAAGTTAAATCCTAAAGAACTTGACAAGCTTGTTAAATATGTTAAAGGTGATACACCTAATACCTCGCATGCTAATAAATGCACAACAAATCAAGCTAATGATTTGGCTCAACCTCCATTAGTAGTTCCCCCCACAGGCAGTAACCAAAATAATTCCTCCAATACCTCCACTTCAAAAGATGAGTGTGATATACTTGAACCCAGGAAACTTGAACCTTTCTATATCTCCCTGCTCCTCAATGGTCTTAAATTGAGAAATTGTATCATTGACTTGAGAGCATTTGATAATATCATGCCATCCTCTGTTGCTAAAGCCCTTGGACTGACTCTGACAAAAATTTTTGGGAGATGTTATTAAATGGATGGAAACCAAGTGCCCCTAGTAGGTCAAGTAAAAGATGCTCAAGCTATCCTAGCCACCCATCCAGATAAAAGACTAAAACTAATGATCTTAGTGGCTGACATTCCAGCAAGTTATGGGATGTTATTAAGTAGGACCTTTTGCCAAGATATGGGTGGTGAAATCAAGATGGACTGGTCAGAAGTAGTTATCCTTGTAGGAAAGAAGAAGGTGAAGTTGGTGCCAGAAGCAAAGAATAAATATACTATTTTTCCTTCAGATAATCCAAAGGCTCAGATCTTATATCAGGAGTGTGAGTTTGGCAATTATGTGATCATGTCAGACAATGTTTCTCCAATTCAAAGAGACCTAAGTGAGGCAACATAGTTATGGTCGATGGAGTTTGATGGAAGTTGTGCTAACGTAGGGTCAGGAGATGGGGTTGTTCTGAAAAGTCCTAGCGGGGAGTGTTTGCCTTTTTATTTTAGGTTGGATTTCAAGAACACCAACAATACAGCTGAATATGAAGCTTTGCTTCTAGGCTTTCAAGAAGCAAAAGCTCATGGTATCACAGCTCTCATTGCTAGAGGGGATGTGGAATTGATTGTTAAGCAAGTTAGAGGGTAGTTCACGGTGAAAAATGAAAGGTTAAAACATTATAGAGATTTGGTCTGGAAAGAAATTGAAGCTTTTGATGCCTTTTGTATAGAAGCTATTCCAAGGAGTTTGAATTTGAAAGTGGATTCTTTAGCTATTTCAGCATCTTTTTTGCTTCCTCACCCTGATTTCAAAACTAGCACTTATAAGATAGAAATGATTTACAGACGAGCAGTTCCTGATAATGTAGAACATTTGTAGGTTTTTGAAAGTGATGCTAGTATTAATGATTTCATGACTTGTGTAAAGGTTTTCACATCCACCTACTTTGAAGGGTCAAGTGAAATACATGGAGAATCGGTCTCTGAAGATCAAATGTCAGATGGAATTGTGCAGTTAAAAGGTAATAAAATTCCTAAAGGCCTGGTAACACTTGAAAACTTATTTTCTAGAAAAGATGACAGTTTTATTCCTAGGAAAGAAAACCCTCACTCTGAGACACTTAGAGAGTATGATAAAATTGACATTGGGGATGAAACGCAGCCTAAATGGATAAGTATAGGGAGAACTCTTTCCTCACAAGAAAAAGGGAGACTTTAGTCTTTTCTGATATCTTTTTTAGATGTATTTGCATGGAATTATAATGACTTAAAGGATTTTAGAGGTGGGAATTTTAGCCACAATATTCCTCTTAAACCAGAATGTAAACCTTTCAAACAAAAATTGCATAGTTATAATCCTAAGGTGTCAGAAGCTATAATGTGTGAAGTAGATAAAATGTTAAAAGAAAGGATTATATACCCAATTCATCACTCAACCTGGATTGCAAACATTGTTCCGATAAGAAAGAAAAATGGTGAAATAAGAATTTGTGTTGACTTTCATAACCTGAATCAGGCGAGTCTGAAAGACAACTATGCCCTCCCAAAGATGGAACATGTGTTACAAACAGTGGCTGGGTCTGAGATGATGTCCATGTTGGATGGATTCTCTGGATATAATCAGATCAGCATGACAGAGAGTGATAAACATAAAATAGCCTTCACCACACCCTGGGGGACATTTACTTACAACAGAATGCCCTTTGGTCTAATTAATGCTGGGGCAATGGACTCATCCTTTGCTGATATGAAGAATAAGATTATTGTTATATATCTTGATGATTTGACAGTCTACTACCGTAGGCAAAAATATCACCTCAGAGATTTGAAATTAGTACTTCAAAGGTGTCGTGACCATGGTATCTCACTCAATCCTAAGAAGTCAATCTTTTGTGTTGAAGGCAAACTATTAGGTCATATCATTTCTAAGGAAGGGATAAGAATAGACCCTGAAAGGGTAAAAGCCATTCAGCAGTTAAGTCTTCCATCTACAAGAACTGGTGTAAAATCATTTTTTGGGCAGATCAATTTCATACGGGCTTTTGTGCCAGACTTCTCTAAGCGTACCAAGAATATTATAGGGATAATGAGTGAAAAACAACCTTTTAAATGGATGGAGGCCAAAAAAAAGGATTTTAAAGAAATTAAAGATGTTGTAGCTAGTGCTCCCTCTTTGGTACATCTAGATTACAAGAAAGATTTTGTCATTTATTGTTATGCCTCTGATCATTCACTTTCTACCATGCTCACTCAAAAGAATGATACCGGAGCTGAAGCACCTATTGCGTTCATGAGCACTCCCCTGAAAAAGCATGAACTGAAGTACTCGCTCATTGAAAAGAAAGCTTTTGCAATTGTTAAAGCTATTAAATAATTTAGGTTTTATATCTTGCATTCACATTCTGAGATTTTTGTTCTTGACACTGCTATGAAGAGTCTACTCACACAACAAGAGATTGCAATGAACAAGAGAGCAGCATGGGTGACCAAAATTCAGGAGTATGACTTGAGAATAAAACCAACCAAATTGGTCAGGGGAAGAGGATTGTGTAAATTTATAGCAGAAAACCCAAAATAGTAGGGAGATTCAGAATGTGAGTTGTCACATGCATTCTTGGTAAGCTTAATAGATCCTTGGTTCAGTAACATAGCCTATTACTTAACCTATGGTGAGTGCCCTACCAACTTGACACCAAAAGAGAGACGTAACCTCAGATTAAAAGTAGATAAATATGTGATATGGCAAGGTGCACTGTTCAAGAGAGGTGTAGATGGAACCTTCCTTAGGTGTGTAGATGAGGGACAACAGAGACAATTACTTAAAGCTTTTCATGAAGAAGCATGTGGAAGTCATTTTTCTTCCTCAATCATAGCTTTTAAAATTTTATGTAATTGTTTTTACTAGCCGGGTATGTTTAAGGATGCCTATGCTTTTGGTAGAAGTTGTGAGAAATGCCAATTATTTACTGGGAAGCCACAATTAGCAGCATTACCTCTAAAACTAGTTATAATTGAAGAGCCCTTTAAACAATGGGGACTCAATTTTATAGGTCTTGTTAATCCTTCTTCTAGTGCTAGTGATATTTATATTTTGACAGCCACTGATTACTTCACTAAGTGGGTGGAGGCTATTCCAACTAAAAAGGCTAATTCCCAGGTGGTATGTGAGTTTTTGAAGAACAATATTTTGGTTCATTTTGGTGTACCACAAAAGATTGTAATGGATAATGCTACTTATTTTTCATCTCAAGAATTAATGTTATTCTGTTATGATCACAGTATTTCCTTGGCCCATTCATCCAATTATTTCCCTCAAGGAAATGGGCAGGCTGAGTCCAGTAACAAGAATTTGGTTGCCATCATGAAAAAGCTAGTGGATGTTAATGGAAAAAATTGGCATAAGAAACTATTTGAAGCTCTTTGGGTAGATAGGATCACACCAAAAAGGGCAATCGGCATGGCACCATTTGAGCTAGTATATGGTATAGGGGCACAAGTTTCTCTTCCTTTGGAATTGTCAGCAACCAAACTCCAGGCCGCTATCAAAGACCAGACTTTTAAAGATTCTCTTGAGAAGAGAATAATGTATTTACAGAAGCTTGAAGTAGAGAGGGAAGCTCTAGTGGACAAAATTATAGAACATCAGCTCAGAATTAAAAATATTTTTGACAGGAAGGCACGGCCTAGAAAGTTTATGAAAGGAGATGAGGTGCTATTGTGGGATAAAAGGAAAGAACCAAAAGGGGCACATGGAAAGTTTGAATCCTTGTGGAAAGGGCCTTTTGTAATCAAAGAAGAATTAGGATCTAATGCTTTCAGATTGGCTTATCCAGGTGATTTCATCCTGCCATATTCCTATAATGGGTAGGATATGAAGCTAGTAAAATTGTAAGGTCCTCAAGTTTTTTTTGTCTGTACATATTAGGTTAGCTTCCTTTCCTTTATTTTGTGTTGCTTAACTCTTTCATTTTTGTGAAACCAAAGATTCTGAGTTCTCTACCTTTTGAGTCAAAAAGCAATCCCCAGTCGGAGCCGATGTTAGTCCCAGTTTCTATTTTGGTCCTTGGTCTTTCTTAAGCAGATGCGTGTCTCTAAGCTTTATCTCTTCATCAAATTATGCCCTTCACAAACTTTCCTATTGTCCTCGTAATTGCTTCATATGTTGTTTTTTGTTTTCTCAGTCACTTGACTTTGTAAATCTTGAACCATCTTGAACACCTCTGGACACAAGCGAACAGCCTAGAACTATGTTCACATAGGTTCAAAGGTGTTCACATATTTCTAACATTTTGATTGAGTTTGCAGATTTGCAGGTGATTGGTTGCACTTTTTGAAAATGCGTGAAAAGGGGGTAAAGTAAAGACAATATGAATCATAAGAAGTTTTAGATTAATGATTTCAGGTATGGAATTTTGTCTGAAGTTTTTTGATAGTGAATGGTATGGAACAGGGAAGAACAGTTGAGAACCCCAGAGAAGTTGGTTCCTGTATGTTCAAGGGAGTTTAGTGACATTAGCAAGAGCATGAGTTTCTAAAGGCAGTGGTGTTTTGGGACCCACAATAAAAGGAATTAAATGCTATTACGTAAAAAACTCAATCAAGTACCTCCTTGGTTTGTGTGACCATAATTAGAAGTGATGGCCTTGGGACTTATTTAAATAATGATTATGGCCACTTGATTTAAATATCAAATCAAATCTGTAGCATTAATTGCAAAGATTTGTAATAAATTCAGGTACTCTAAAGGTATACTTAAGCTTACTTCTACGTTCATTTTTATTACAAATGCTTAAGTGTTCTTCAAGAGCTGGTGCATGGAGGTAGTCCTGGCAACGCTTTGTTATCAGTGGTGTCTGCAATTCTAAGGTGAGTTGGCTATTGTCCTTGTATTTTTTAAAAAAGTTTTATTGATCAGTCGGAAAGGGTTGGAGGTTATTTGAAGTGAAAATGAAGTCAGTTTTTCATTTATTTGGGAATTCTTCCAGTCTGGTGTGTGATGGTCCTATAATTACAGATACTGATTTAGAAGGGTATGATATTGAAAACCTTCCTTCTCGGCTATTGAATTCCCTAGATGACACACCAGCCCTAGAGATTCTACATAGTGATTTATGTTCTGCAACCACATTTCCTCCCACCATTACCTGTCCAGAGCTCATTTTTGAGTGTATTCAATGTTATGACATGAGGACTGAATCTATAAAGAAGAAAGATGGCTCTATTTTGATACCCATTAAGAGGGAGTTAGTTGCTCAAGCCCTGCAAATACTAGAAAAGGATTTCTCTGCCTTCTCACCAGCCCAATCTATTGTAAAATTTAATGAAAATAGAGATGCAAATCGCACCTCTATAGCTAAAAATTGGTTACTGAATCCTCATAGGGGTGGTTCCTGCCTCCCAAAGAAATTTAATTGGACCCATGTTCGTCCATACATCAATGACCTCATAGTCATGTTGCACCGGGTCAGTGGTTCTTAGGTTGCCTTTTAATTTGCCGACTGGATGTACTTTTATGTCCAGATTATCTTGGAAGGGACCCAAACTTTGGACTGGGCTGAGTTGATCATGAGCTCCCTACGGGAATAGCTTAATGCATTCAAGTTAACAGGGATTGGCTTCTTTATGTCCTCATATCTCATTTACTACCTTGCATGTAGCAGAACCTAGCTTGGTCTCCCTCATGAACCTTTGGTTGTTGATATGTGTGTTTATGAATTCTATCCTCTCTTGTGAAAAAATAAAGCTATTGAAGACTATAGAAAAGTCCATGATACCTTTCTGGGCAAACTGTATTATGAACTGGTTAGTACACTTGGTAAAAGAATTAGTCCTAAAGCTCAGACTTTGATAACCAAGTATGGGAGCTACTATATTCAATTCCAAAAATTTACCTATATCAGGGTTGGGGGATTCAAAGATCAATCGTTAAGGCCTCCTAGGTACACCTTTGAATGCTTTATATTGGCTGAAATCTACTGGCAGTTGTCAATAGTTTTGAAAAGATTTTTACCAGAGGATGAATGGACTAAAGTTTTCCCTATCACTTTAGGAAGGTTATCATGCAATACCATGGTAGATGCTATTAGCATTGGGTCTGGTATCCATCATTTCAACTTCAAATTTTTTGTGGAACGGGTGGGGTTTGACAATAAAAATTATGCTAGTGGAGTCCTGGGCCTTAGGGCACATATGTTTCCCATCCCTCACCTAGAAGATTTCTAGGAGGATTGCAATGATGAGTCACAAGTAGAAGAAAGAGAACATAGTCGATTGTGTGTTTCACAGATTTAGTCCATGAGGCTACAAATAAGTGTAGAGGGGGTCTCTGATGATGGGTCAGATATGTTTGATCCTAATTACAAAAAATCTATTGAGAAAAATGAAGTGATTGTAGACTGGTCTAAAAATGAGGAGGATGACATTGAGGAGATAACTTCACATGTGATTCACTTAACCAATGAGTGGCTATAGAGAAGAAGGAAGATCAAAGAAGTTAGAGTAGAAAAACAAGAAATTGCATGTTCTCCTTTAGACCCTTCTATTTCTATTTCTAATTCACCTGCACATATTGGAACTGCAGGGGCTACTGAGAAATCTCGAGTCAAGAACTCAAAGAAGAAGATTATAACTAATACTCTCTCAACTGCTTTACCAAAAAGGGTGACAAGATCTAGAACCAAGTCAAGAACAAAGAAAGCTATGGCTCAGGCAGAATCTCAAACAATTAACCTAGATGATGACAAAATGGAAGACATCAGTTTCCATATATCTAAGAATGAACAAATAGGGAAGGACCTCTTCAACCTGGATGATGCTACATTGGAAGTGATATCCACACCTATGAAGACACTGGAACAGACCTTGAGCACTAGAGTTTCACTTCCCTAGCCGTTATTTTCTATAAGTAAAAAGTGCAATTTAGTTCCTGCTTCAATTCCTGTTAAGGATATTGTAAGTAAATATGTTCAAAAGACTCCTAAGATGAAAAAAGTAAAGAGCACGGCTTGCATGTTTACTGATGTGAAAACTGGAAAATGGACAACTGAAGTTGCTACCTACAAACCTAAGGAGGGTAAGGAAGATGAATAGGAGGTTAAGGCTGAAGACTTTGAGATTACCAAGGTAGAGTTGGGAAACATGGACAGGGCTGGAAAAAATAACCTATTCAAAGAGACTGCATAGCAAATGCTGAACTCTTCTTGGCAAGATGGAAAAGAAAAGAAGGAATTGAAGAAAACTATAGTGACTTTATCATAGTTCATTAACACCTTCTGTAGCTTTGATGCCACTCCTCTAGTTCAATCTCCCCAAGTCTTTGACCCAGAATTGGCCAAAAGCAAGAACTTCCTCAATCAAGTTCAAAGGGGACGTGCCCTCGCAATTTCTATGGAGGAGTGGATCTGTGCAATCATTGAGAGTGGTTCTAATTATTTAAAAGATGTGCATGAGGTCCAGCATGATACAGAAGTTCTGATAGGGGAACTACAAGCTCAAAGGTAGGTATGGTAGAGGGATGAAGAAAAATGGTTTGATGCTATGTTGAAGTTCCTTGAAATTGAAAAGCATGGCTATGTAAAGTTTTGCACAGACTAGGGTGTCAAAGGACAAGATGAGTCCACCTTCTTTGTTCTTAGGAAAAACATAAGTTGGCATTTAAGCACTGTCAGAAGTAGTATTTCTGAGAACAAAGACAATGAACATGAGATCAAATAGCTGCAAAAAGCCATGATCACCGAGCTTAAAGTGATAAACTTTGCTCATACATATATAGCTGCTATGGGAGAATAGGAATAGAAGATAGCCCTCACTGTGTTTGAAAACACCATGAGGAAACTAAAGGATAAACTAAACCCTAAATCCTCTAACTTAACCCAGGTTGCCCGAATAGAATCAATGCTCTATCTCACTGTGGACCAGTTCCCTTTAACCATCAAGAAATTCAGGAAATCAAGGTGGGCCAAAGAAGCCATGATGATTAGGGTCATGAACTTGAGGGTACCACACATGCAACATGCCAAGGAACTACTGCAGGCACATAAGCAACTGGAGATCACAAAGTAGACCGCAGCGGAAGGAGAGAATATCGTTGGAGAAGAAGAGCATGCCTCGAATAAAGATGCAGAGATTGATATTTAACCTTTCATTTTCATGCTTTAAAACTCATAGGGCCAGGTGTCCTTTAAAATCTTTAAGTTACTTTAACTGTTTAACCGAGAGGTCAGGTTTTTTGGGAGACCTCCCAGATCTGCAAAAACTTTAAGTAGCTTAGTTTTCCTAGAAGAAGGGGTTAGAAAGTTTTGGGAAAAAGTAGAATTAGTATTTTTTCTTTGAAGAAGTTTCTTTAAATTAGAAATTTCAGATATTCTAGGTTGGCTATATAAGGATTTCATTTTCTGTTACATGTTTTGGTCTGTGTTACAAAAATAGGGATCTGATTATATATATATATACTTGCTTCGAACCTTTGCAGTTTGAATTGGATGAACATATGTCCTATGTTTGATTGATGTGTTCATTTCTGGTATATAAAATCTTAGCCAGCATCTTGGGATTTTTTTTATAATCTATCTTTTAATCATTACAATTTAGTTCCAGAGAATTATATGTTATGGAGATAGGAAACTGTGATTTTTTGTGTCATTGAGTCTTTCTCATAAAGTAGTCATTTAGATGCTAAACATCTGAAGAATGTTATAGCAGCCTTGTAGGCTTTCAGGTCAAAAGCTAAAACCAAGATAATTATTTGAGAAAAATTTGAATTGCAAATCAGATTAGGGAGCTATACCTAGGAAAGAATTTAGAGGGAAGTGAAGAACATTCAACACTTACCCAACTATTAGTAAAGATTGGTCTTAAAAAGGGCGATAGAGAAGATTTATTAAGAGATAAAATTAAGACTAAATCTATTTACTAACAGACTGCATTGACGACCAAGTGGGGAACCATGGCATATCAAAAAAGGCCCTTTGGTTTGTCAAATGTAGGTGCTACTTTTCAAAAGTCAATGGATATGGCCTTTAAGAGCCTAATGTACAAGTTTGTGCTAGTCTATCTGGATGACATAACTATCTATTCAAAGCATGCAGTAGATCACATCAAACATTTGAGGAAGATTTTTGAAAGGTGTAGAGAATTTGGGATATCTCTTAATCCCAAGAAATGTGTGTTTGCAGTCCATGAAGGAAAATTGTTAGGATATGTAGTATCCAAAGAAGGGATCACAGTAGATCCTAAGAGAATTGTAGCTATCCTAGAGCTACCCCTACCACATCACAATAAAAGTCTCCAATCTTTCATAGGAAAGATTAACTTTGTTAGAAGGTTCTTGCCTAACATTTGAGATTTACTAAAGCCTTTGATAGCCATGTTAAAGAAGAGTTCAACTTTTAGTTGTACAAAAGAAGGGAGAGTCAATTTCTAGGCTATCAAAGAGGCCTTAACAGAAGCCCCTACCCTCCTAAACCCAAATTTCAGCAAGGATTTTATCCTTTATGCTTATGGGGGTGATGATGCTATATATGCAATGCTGACTCAAGAAAATGTAGATGGATTGGAGTAGCCTATTGCTTTCTTTAGCAAAGGTTTAGAAGAGTATGAATAGAGATACTCTTTTGTAGAGAAACATGTACTTGTTGTGGTAAAGAGCCTTAAAAAGTTTAGATATCTATTGACCCATAGCAAGGTACACTTGAAGGTTACTCATCCAAGTGTTAAAGAGTTTTTGCTTACCAAAGACCTAAATGAGAAAAGAGCTGGTTGGATCACCAAGGTGATGGAATATGACATAGATATTCAAACTACCAAGATGGTTAAAGGAAGATGTCTTTGTGAGCATCTGGCAGAGGATGAAAGTTCAAAGAAATTAGAGGAAATGGATGCATCTCTGGTGGTGCATTCTATAGAAGAACAAGCCAAGGCAACAAGCTAGTTGCCTAACATGATCAATTACTTGAAGATAGGACAATGTCTTGCAGGCTTGGATTTAGCAAAAAGGAGGTATTATACAATCTATTCCTTTTGTGCTGATAAATGAAGTTCTTTTTAGAAAGGATCATAGTGGTGTCCTTTTAAGATGCATAGATTCAGAAAAGATAGCTGATGTCCTATTTGAATTTCATGATGGACCTTCTGGAGGTCATTTTTCTCCTAGTACTACTGCTTTTAAAATCATGAGGGCTGGATACTACTGGCCATCTATCTTTAAGGATAGCCATGAGCAGTGAGAAAATGCATCAAGTGTGCCATGTTTGCAAGAAAAGAGAGGCTTGCAGCCTTGCCCCTACAACTAGTCATAACAGAGCAACCTTTCATGAAATGGGGTATAGACTTCATTGGAATGATCAATCCTCCATCTAGTGCAAGACATAAGTGGATAATCACTACAACAGATTATTTCACTAGATGGATGGAGGTAGTTGCATTAAAAGAGGCCAATGAGAATGTTGTATTGAGTTTCTATGATGACATAATTCATAGGTTTGGCACTCCTGATCCCATCATATCAGATAATGCATTAGCATTCACAGGCCTTAAGGTCTCAGAGTGGGCAGTTAAGAATGGCATCTATCTAAATACCAGTTCCAATTATTACCCTCAGGGCAATGACCTAGCAGAATCAACAAATAAGAACCTGATTAGGATAATCAAGAAGACTCTGCAAGATAATCAGAGGGATTGGCATACCAAGCTCAGGTCTACCTTATGGCTAGATAGAATTACTCCAAAGAAGATCATTGGGAATTCTCCTTATGTGTTAGTGTATGGAAAAGAGGCCAAGTTGTCTATCTTAGTTGAATTGCTAGCTCTAGACTTGGCTACTCAATATGCCCTATTTGAAGAAGGAGATCCTTTGCAGATCAGGTATGCTTAGTTGATGGAATTGGAGGAGATCATAGAAAAATCCATGCAAGATATGGAATTCCATCAAATTCAAACAAAGAGGAGTTTTGACAAAAGAGCCAGGGTCAGTAATTTCAAAGTTGGAGATGTAGTTCTCAAATGGGATGAGTTCAAATCCAAGCCTAGTAGACATACAAAATTTGATTCAATCTGGAGTGGACCATTAGTTATAACAAAGTGCAGGGGATCTAATGATTTTTAGCTATCAAATCTTAAAGGAATTCCCTTGCCTATCTTAGTAAATGGTTTCCACTTGAAGCCCTCCTTTGAGGTTAATCCCTCTTTGTGAATTCTTGTAAATATGTCCTTTCTTTCTTTCCCTATTTTCTAGGCTAGTTTCCTACTTTTCAAGAAGTGCCTGTGCATAGGTTTGTCTCTCTAGTTCTACTTTTGTCTCTCAGTTGAAGTTTTGTGTTCCCGTGATGACCCCATGCCCAATGAATTATGTCTAGGCCACTGATCTAAGTCTAGTAGGATGACATCCAGTAGAAGTCACCAAAATGTTACACTAATTTTCATATGCATGCAAATCTGGAAAATATATATCCCCAGGTCCCTGTTTTAACCCTGCCAAGCACTCTGCAAAATTTCATGGCTTTATCTGCTTCCCTCTGGTCTTTGCAATGGTTTCTAGGCCTCTGGCTAGATGCAAAACCCTTAAAAAATTCATAAAACTAGCCGTTGTGTCTAAAACCCTAGAGCTCTATTCTATTTTTGTAGTTACTTTATCAGCCACTTAAAGTTTCCTTTTAGCATGTGCACATTTTAAATCCTTCAGTCGCCAAATCTTCGATTCTCGACGGTTAACCCCTTAACACTTTGTGATTTGGTGAGCAATTACCGTTTCGGTTGGCAGTCTTGGTCTGGTGGTCTTTTATGTGGGGTCCTGGTCAATGAAATCTAATGGTTGTTTAATAATCTAAAGGGTTTGTGTCAAAGCATCAGATCATGCACTGACTATCGATTTCCTTTTAATGAAGCACTGCAATGTGTGAGTGGGTCTGATGCCACGTCCTCCTATGTGGAAGCTCCTGATTGGTCGAGAGATGATGATTTGTAAAGAATGTCAGTGTGAGCCTGGTGGTTGTCATTCAATGTTGTTCTAATGGCTGTCGCATGTTCGTAAAGAGTTTTTCTGACACTTGCAATCATGCAACAACCATTGATCCTGCTTTATCTCTGGGCTCTCGAGGTGGGTCCTTTTCTGGTGACATGCTTATTCTCTATTGGCTCCCAGGCAATAGTAAGGATATGTCAGTGGGACCATGTCAGAAGGTTTTTGGATGTGTCAGAAAGGCTAGGATCTATGGTGGTTGTATGATCTCATAGAATCTTCTGACCCTATGAGATCATGCCCTCGTCGTTAGATCAGAATCTTGGAGGGCAGTGGGTTTGATGTCAGAAAGAATGTGACGTGTATCTGAGGGGGTAGCATTTGATTGGTTAGTGAGAGTGCTATGTGGTGATTGTCAGTGGGCCCATGGGGTTGGCCCTTTCTAAAGCACTTAATGTCTGGCTTGATCTGGCGGTTGTCATTATACCATTTGGTCAAGATGCTCGACCTTTAGCATCGCGGTATAACGATGACCGTCTGATTCTCTCTTTGTTCATCATGGGTCCAAGTCTACCAAGTGCGATGATGTGCTCGATTTTCATTGGTTGCTAACTTCCAAGTGGCGTTTGACTTGTTAGAGATGGGTTTTCAGCTATTTTTCATGTGCATCGTGATCGTTCATCTACTGGGAGAGATTTCACATCGATGGCTACATTTTAAAAAATATATCTGCTAGCCATTAATATTTGAATTTGAATATATCTGCAAGGGTTTTGCTATTCTTTTTCTCTTTGCAGCCATGTACGACATCGGTTAGCTCAGGAATTTAATTCTTAGGATGATTGTGGTTGTGAAGTTGATGAAGTGACTATTGACCGGCATCTACAGGGTCCTTTGCCGCGTTTTCATGACAGGAAGTGCTAGAAAGAGTTGGTGCCACCTTTTCAAGTAGTACTGTTATCCAAGGAATTATGATTAGATTGTGAGCCTTCATGGCTTAGTGGAGTTGTAGGTGGGTTGGTAGGTCAAGGTTGTTGTGTCTGCAGGTGAATTCAGTTCAGAAGGATCAACACACAAGGAAGATTTGATCTGATTGCCAATAGTCTTAGAATTTGGTGATAGGTCATTAGTACCTTTAGGGTTTGGTTATTGTATTATAAAACTATGTAACCCTAGTTAGGTCTTTTTGAATCTTGCCCACTTGCAGTTGAGTATGTATATATTGTATTTTTGGAGCCTTAGTGCTCAGAGTTCGCATTTTTGTAAAGAAGAAAGTCTCTTTCTTGGAAAGCTATCCGTGGCATTTCTTCCTGCCCTCTAGTTTTTCACATTTTGTGATCTCCCATTGATCATTCAGATATTGCAGAGGTATTTTGTGACAATTCTCCATGTCCCTGTGCTTCCTTGTCTAAGTTTATCTCTTATTGAATTGAAGTATATGATGTTTTTAGTGGTATCTTAGGGTTCTTGATCCCTCTTACTTTCTGTAACTGTGTGTGTTATTGTGTTTGATATGATTTAAATGCTTTTTTGGGTATACTTCAGCCCCCTAACAATCTTGTCTCAATCCTACACTGAGTTGTAGAAGTGAATGTTTGCTTACAGGTCGTAAATTGTGTCTTATGTTTAGACCCTTCTATGAAATACTTATGCAAGCCTATTCAGTAAGTTGTGACTGACTGGACTTGAGCTTTTCATTGTTCCCATTCCTCTATACTGAGATCCAAACCCTAATTTTGGTGTATCACCTAGTAGGTAGTTTGCTTTCAGTCATTTCCCTTTCAAGTACTCCTTCTATCCCTTTTCCTCCAAAGTTTTACTTTTCATGTCTAGAAGCAAATTAGGGTGATTATCCAAGAGGAAACATCCTAGAACCTGGAGGTCTCATCTCAGTTAGCATAGGTCCCACAACTTGGAGATGATTCCCATGTTATACTAGGTTATCAAGACTACGAGAGCTTGAGACAAAGGCACAAACTTAGTGTATAACACATCCTTTAGCCCCTCTTGCACCCTATCTTGCATCATAGACCTAGAGTTAAAAGTGAAATAGTAGAACCCTTGGAAGAAGACTCTAGTCTTTCACTACCATCTATTCCAGAAAGAGTTCTACATTTAGAAGATGTGAAAAGCTATTTGAAATGCAATTTTGATACCTTAAGTGATAGAAACCTGATCATGGAATATGAAAAGATATATAATCAGGACATGTCATTCAAAGTGGGGTTTGAACATTTGGAAGATAATGCTGTTGTCAATTATCCACTTCATTATGAATTCTAGGATGATGAATGCACAAAGATCACTTTGAGTAGAATCCACAATGGAAAATTTTTGTTAGATGATAGAGTGATAGATATCACTGTAGATCTAATTCATCAGGGAACTAGTTTATCAAAATCTGGAGTTATTCCTCTTAATGATAAAAATGTAAAGAAAAATGTACTAGACAACACTAAGTCATCTTATAATGGTAGAGGAATTGTAATTAGCAAGATCATACAAGATGATGTTAGACATGTAAGAAAGATTTTAACATCTAAGTTTTGTGCAAATTCTAGAGAAGATGATATGGAAGGTAGCATGGTACATGCAGCTTATTTGATGTGTGTTGAAAAATTTCAAGTTTATATGTGTGAAATTCTAAGAATTCAGTTGATAGAGAACCTTGAGAAGATTAAGAAATCTAAGAACTCACAATTTAGATTTTCATCTCTGATCACATATATGTTTTTCCATTTGTTGAGAAGATTTCCATATACTATTGGAGAATATTGGAATGATAACATGAGTACAATAGAAAAAATCAATAAGGTGTACCTAAGACACCCTATAGATAAAGTAAATGAGAGGGAAACCTTGGTAATCAAGACTTTTCAGAACCAAATGAGAAAAAGATCAAGGATTCCACTGGATATAGTAGAGAAATACATAAATGAGATATGTTTTATGGTTGACATTTATTTCACTTTTGTTGAAGTAGTTGAACCTAAAATGGATTTTATAGATCCACTTGGATATGAAGTTTCTAAAACTAAAATTGAAGAGTATATAAGAAGATTACTTAAGTTTAAGATGGACACAAATAGTCCTAGTGGTGTAGGAGCACCCACAATAAATGATGATTCATCAAAGTCCTAGGAACATCTAGATTAGGATAGATCTATCATTTAGGCATCTAGACCAAATTGTAAGACCTATTTCTAGGATTGGCACAAGTATAAGCCCTTGGTCAACTATGGTCAAAGATGGTCAAAGGGCCCACAATCTTAGGATTTTTCTATTTTCATGCTTTAATGGTTTGGATCCATGTTGGATCATTAGATTTAGGTAGGGACCAATCTTGGTCACCTTGAATGCAAAAAGTGCTAAAAAGTTGTAAAAGTTGCTTAGCAACATGTTGTAAACAAACCCCCCAATAGTCATATAGTTTGAAATTTGGTTGTAACTAATGGGGGAGGCCTTCATAAGCCCTTTTAGGTGGGTGGAAGGTAAGGATATGTAATTTGGCAATTTGAATCAATAAAAATATAACCATTTCTCTGTAAATACCGAGGAAAATTGGAGTGTACAGACTAGTACGGATAGGAGGGCATGAATATTTGAAGCCAAAAGTTTTCTCTTCGAATATAATTTCATATGAAATTGATTTCATGTTTTGATAAATCCTAGTTTGGGAGTTATCAAGGTTTTTGTTTGACTGCCTGGATTGAAGGCCTAAAACCAGGGTTTTCAATAGGGCTTGAGTGTTTTGACCAATTCCACAATGGGAATTTGATGCCCCTTGGTGGAATTCAATTTTTTTTAATGTACTTTCATATTATGCATGTTAGAAGTGGAGACTTGCAGGGAAGTGAATTTACCATGATGCCCTAGGTGTACATCCCTATGTGTGCACCTACAAGCGACTGAGTAGAGTCAGCACAATTCTTTGTTGGGGATTCACCAAACCCAAAAATTAGGGTTTAGAGTCCTTTTTTATTCCCTCACATTCTCCCATAATTAGGTTTGGCATTGGTTTGGAGGAAAGAGCACTTGTAGTGCAATTGCAGACCTAATTAGCCCTATTAGCCCTATCTTGATTAGGTGTTTCCTTATTCTCCATTTAACTTCATAGCTTGGTGCTTTGATATGATCCCTAAAGTCCAAAAGGGTATCATAATCTCCAAATTTTTCAATAATTTATGTGGAATCATTTTGATCTATGGTCAAAATCTCTTCTAGGAAGAGCTAAAAGCCTAGTCTTGGATTTGTGAGGCAACTAGGTTGTATGGGTTGATTTTAAGTGAAAGAACCATTGGAACTATTTTAATTGGACCTAAATAGGTTAGATCCATGAGTATAGGTCACCCCTGGTCCTATTAGTCACTTCATGGGGATAATTCCTAAATTGAGTCAATAGTGCTTTGTGGCCAATCTTGGTTGTTGGTGGCTTGGACTTGGTAGAACCTAGTCATTAGGTTTCTATTGTGATTTAAAGGTTGTGATAACCTTAAACCTTGTCCTTTCTACACTTGTGATAGGTTTAGGGCACTTCACTCTACAATTTGGGTGTACAAGGGTTCAATCCCTTAACCATCATTCACTATTTCAAGCTTCCTATTGCCCGCTTTGCATCAAGTGGTATCAGAGCTATGTCTTCTCCTAAGGATGAAGACATCCTTGAAAGGGTCACAAATATTGAATTGGAAAAGATGGTGAGAGAGAAAAGGGTAGCAAATACAACCTTAACTAAGAGGCTCCAAGAACTTGAAAAGAAGTTATATAAGGATAAAGAGGATGGATCTAAAAATGAACAAGGGAGTGAAAAGGAGGAATAAACTCCTGATTAGAACATCCCTATAGAGAAAAGGCCTCTCATTGATTCCTTAAAGTCCATGAGGAGAAGAACCATAGAGGAAAAGATAGACTTACTGGTCTTCAATGGTAAGATGAATGCAAATTTGGCCTTGGATTGGATAGAGGCCTTGACAACATTCTTTGAATGTGAGGAAATCCCTGAGAAGTAGAGGGTAAAGATGGCAAGATCTAAGTTGAAGGGAGAAGCCCTAGCTTGGTGGAACTTCATCCAAACAAAGAGGGTGAAGAATCGGAAGAGCATGATAAATTCATGGAACAAGATGATAGCCCTGATCAAAGAGACATATGTACCTGAAGATTATGGGGTACAACTCCATAGGAGGAAGAAAATTCTAAAGAAAAAAGACATGGATGTAGGCTCATACATAGTGGAGTTCCTAAGATTATGTATGAAGACAAATGTGGCAAAATATGAAGAAAAATTAGCAAGATATATGAATGGCTTTAAAGTATCCATTCAAGAGGAATTTATCCTACACTTCCATACCACAGTCAACAAGTGATATCAAATGGCACTAAAGGTAGAGGAGAAATGGAAAATAAAGTAGGAGTTTGGTAAGGGAAAGACCAATGATAGTGGGAAGAACTTTAGATGAAGAGGATCCTCTTGGAGCAAAGGACAAAATGGTGGTAGTAGTAGTAGAACCCTTAACCAAGGAGACAACGAAAATAGTGATTCAAACTCAAGAGGGAACTATAGAGGAAGGAGACCCTTCAATAGAGAGAGAAAAATTTAGGGAGAGGAAATGGACCTCTCAAATGCTACTACTAAAATTAGTTAGGACATCATGCAGGAAGGTGCCTTGAGAAGAGGAATAACAACAATCAAGGTGAGAGGAGAGCACAAATCATTCAAGAAGACAATGTAGATACAAGGGACTTAGAACTAGAGGAAGGAGTGTGTTTGATGATGAGAAAGTCTTTCTTCAAGTACCACAAAACCAAGAGCCTCCACAAAGGAAAAGCCTCTTCAGAACAAAGATCAAATGCCATGGGAAGGTATGTAACTTACTCATAGATTCTAGTTCAACTGAAAATCTAGTATCTAGTGAAATGGTTCAAAAAATAAACCTTCCTAAGAAACCGCACCCTTTCCCCTATCATGTTTCTTGGTTAACAAAGGGCCAACAAATTCTAGTAACAGAACAAGCATGGATAGAGTTTTCAATTACAGACTTTAAAGATAAAGTTCTTTGTGATGTTGTTGAAATGGATGCTTCACACATCCTTCTAGGAAGGCCTTGGAAATTTTATTTAGATGCCATACACCATTGTAGGAAGAACACCTACTCCATCACCAAGGATGGGAAAATTTTTACCATTAAGCCCCTTCCTGATAATAAATCTAAAAAAGAGCCTACTGTCATCATCATGGGTGAGAAAGAAATGTTAAAAAAACTAAAGGAACCTGATACTGAAGCTTTTGTTCTAGTCTCTAAACCCAAGGACAACATAAGGTCTGATCAAAATTATCCTATACCAAAGGAAGCTAAGCAACTGCTTGAAAAATATAGAGATGTCACTACTAGTGACCTATCCATAAGCCTCCCTCCCTTAAGGGATATCAGTCACAAAATTGACTTGATACCTGGTTCATCCCTACCTAACAAGGCCCCATACAAGATGACACCACTACAACATTTAGAGATTGCAAAGCAAGTCAGTGAACTATTGGAAAGAGGACTCATTCAGAAAATTCTTAGTCCATGTGTTGTGCCATCAGCCTTGGCACCCAAAAAGGATGGCAAATGGAGGTTGTGTACTGATAGTAGATCCCTAAACAAGATCACCATAAGATATAGATTCCCCATGCCCAGAATTGAGGATCTATTGGATCAACTAGGAGGTGCTTGCTACTTCACCAAGATAGACTTCAAGTCTAGATACCATTAGATTAGGATCAAACTGAGAGATGAATGGAAAATAGCATTCAAAACTACTGAAGGTTTTTTTGAATGGTTAGTAATGCCTTTTGGGTTAAGCAATGCCCCTAGTACTTTAATGAGGCTTATGAATGAGATATTCATTGATTTTATTGGAAAGTTTGTTGTTTTTTATCTTGATGACATACTAATATTCAGTCATAGCAAGGAGGATCATCTTGATTATGTGGAACGGGTACTAAGAAGACTTCATCAGCACAAGTTGGTGATCAACTTGAAAAAGTGCATGTTTATGAAGAAGGAACTTGTGTTCCTAGGATTTGTGATCTCACAAGGTACCCTCAAGATGGACCCTAAGAAGGTAGAAGAAATCATCAATTGGCCTCCACCAAAGAGCCAAGGTGATGTAAGAAGCTTCCATGGACTTGCCACCTTCTATAGAAAGTTTATCAAAAACTTTAGTCATGTGTGTGCACCAATGCTTGACACCATTAAAGGAGGAAGGAAGAATAATTTTTCATGGACAAAGGAAGAAAATGATGCATTTCAATACTTGAAAAATAGAGTTTCCCAATACCCTATCTTGGTTCTACCTGATTTCAACAAGTTCTTCACTGTGGAGATAGATGCAACTAACTTAGCCATAGGTGCAGTCCTAAGTCAGGAAGGTAAAGCAGTTGCCTTTTTTCTCTGAGACACTAAATGAGGCCAAAATAAAATACTCAACCTATGACTTAGAACTCTATACCATGGTCCAAGCCCTCAAGAAATGGAGGAACTATCTAATCTCAAAAGAATTTGTGGTATACACTGACAATCATGCATTAAGTTTTCTCAATTCATAGGAAAAGCTCTTTGTCAGACATCTTAAATGGGTGGAATAGTTGCAGGCATACAACTTCAACATCAAGCATAAGAAGGGTGTAGCAAACAGAGTTGCAGATGCCCTTAGTAGGAGGGTTGGTCTAGTTGAAGAAATAAAACTTCAAAGAGTGGGAATTGATTCCCTCAAACATTTGTACCCTGATGATCCTGATTTTGCAAAAAAATTTCAACTTTGCACAAAGATGGTTGGAAGATACCATACTAATTTTTTGAAATACCTAATTCAAAATGGACTCCTATTCAAAGGAGCTCAACTATGCATTCCCAAATGTTCAATGAGGACAAATATAATAAGGGAGAAGCACTATGGTGGCCTAGGAGGACACTTTGGCATCGACAAGACAACAGACATGGTAAGAAGGAGCTATTTTTGGCCAAAGATGAACAATGATGTCAAAAATTTCACAGGGACTTGCACTATCTGTCAGCAAGCTAAAGGTGTGTCAAAAAATCAAGGATTATACCAACCCTTACAAATTCCTTCTAGACCATTGGAATCAATCTCAAAGGATTTTTTAATGGGGTTGCCTAGAACAAAACAAGGTTTTGACAGTGTTTTTTGTGATAGTGGATAGGTTTAGTAAAATGGTCCATTTTGTACCATGTAAAAGCACAAATGATGCTTCTCATATTGTACATATTTTCTTTAAAGAGGTAGTTAGGATCCATGGTCTGCCTCAAAAAATTGTATCTGACAGGGATGTGAAGTTTGAAGGCCACTTTTGGAGGACACTCTTCAATAAACTAGGAACTAATCTAACCTACAGCTCTACCTATCACCCAAAAATTGATGGGAAGACTGAGGTAGTAAAAAAATCCTTAGGAAATCTCCTAAGATGCCTAACTAAACAATATGCTCAGATTTGGGATACACTCTTGCCCCAGGTAGAGTTTGCATTCAATGACTCCATGAACAGTTCAACAGGCAAGACCCCCTTCCAAGCAGTGTATGGCCTTCATCCCAAAGGACCATTGGACCTGGTAGAACTACCATCTAATTTCAAAATCAATGCTCAAGGGAAAGAACTAGTAGAACTCATCACAAAGGTGCAGCATTAGGTAAAGGAAGCACTACAAAGATCCACTTTGAAATACAAGGAACATGCTGATAAAAGAAGGGAAATCCACTTCAAAGTTAGAGATAAGGTATGGGCATTTTTGAGGAAAGAGAGACTACCTAAGGGTAGATATTCCAAACTTCACATGAAGAAAGTAGGACCATGCAATATACTCAATAAAATGGGTGAAAATGCATATGTGATCTCTCTTCCCCCTACCTTGCAAATCTCTCCAATTTTCAATGTTGTAGACCTCACCCCCTACAAAGGTATAACAGGTTCAACAAACGAACAAGGTGAGACGGCAGATATCAATGATGAAGACTATGTCACTAACCTCCCTCAAAGCAAACCAATGGAGTTGGAGGAAATATTGGACACCAATTTTCTGAAGCAAACCAAAACCAAGAAGTACATGCAGTACCTTGTCAAATGGAAAGGACTCCCCAACATAGATGCAACTTGGATGACTAAAGACCAGATCAAGCAACATAGAACTTCGGTGGAACAGTTAACCTCAAGTAGGAACTTGAGTTCTAAACTTAAGAGGAGTATGGTGTAGGAGCACCCATAATAAATGATGATTCATCAAAGTCCTAGGAACATCTAGATTAGGTTAGATCTATCATTTAGGCATCTAGACCAAATTGTAAGACCTAGTTCCAAGATTGGCATAAGTATAAGACCTTGGTCAACTATGGTCAAAGATGGTCAAAGTGACCAAAATCTTAGGATTTTTCTATTTTCATGCTTTAATGGTTTGGATCCATGTTGGATCATTAGATTTAGGTAGGGACCAATCTTGGTCACCTTGAATGCAAAAAGTGCTAAAAAGGTGTAAAAGTTTCTTAGCAACTTTGACAACTTTTGCCAAAAGTTGTTAAAAAATCCCCCAATGGTAATATAGTTTCAAATTTTTCTCTTCAAATATACTTTCATATGCAATTGATTTCATGTTTTTATAAATCCTAGTTTGGGAGTTATCAAGGTTTTTGTTTGAATGCCTAGATTCAAGGCCTAAAACTAGGGTTTTCAATAGGGCTTGAGTGTTTTGACCGATTTCACCATGGGAATTTGATACCCCTTGGTGGAATTCAAGTTTTGTTTATGTGGTTTATATTATGCAGGTTAGAAGTGGAGACTTGCAGGGAAGTGAATTTACCATGATGCCCTAGGTGTACATCCCTATGTGTGCACCTACAAGCGACTAACTAGAGTCAGCACAATTCTTTGTTGGGGATTCACCAAGACCCAAAAATCAAGATTTAGAGTCCTTTTTTATGCCCTCACATGTTACCATAATTGGGTTGGGCATTGGTTTGGAGGAAAGAGCACTTGTAGTGCAATTGTAGACCTAATTAGGCCTATTAGCTCTGCCTTGATTAGGTGTTTCCTTATTCTCCATTTAACTTCAAACCTTGGTGCTTGGATATGATCCCTAAAATCAAAAAGGGTATCATAATCTCCAAATTTTTCAATACTTTATGTGGAATCATTTTGATCTATGGTCAAAATCTCTTCTAAGAAGGGCTACAAGCCTAATCTTGGATTTGTGAGGAAACTAGGTTGTATGGGTTTCTTTTAAGTGAAAGAACCATTGGAACTATTTGAATTGGATCTAAGTAGGTCAGATCCATGAGTATAGGTCACCCCTAGTCCTGTTAGTCACTTCATGGGGATAATTCCTAAATTGAGTCAATAGTGCTTTGTGGCCAATCTTGGTTGTTGGTGTCTTGGACTTGGCAGAACCTAGTGATTAGGTTTCTCTTATGATTTCAAGGTTGTGATAACCTTAAAACTTGTCCTTTATACACTTGTGATAGGTGTAGGGAACTTCACTCTACAATTTGGGTGTACAAGGGTTCAATCCCTTAACAATCATTCACTATTTCAAGCGTCCTTCTGCTTGCTTTGCATCACCTTGATTTGGAACATATGAGGAGAAATTTAACTTGGCAAAGTCACTGCAGGCAGAGAAATTAGCTAAAAAGAGAGTTGAAAACACAATAAAGAAAATTCTTAAAGATACAGGCATGACAAAACATGAATTTATAGTTGTGAAGAAGACAACAACAGCAATAAGAGACATAGGATAGAAAGAAGTTCTATATGTTCCACGCCTAACATCAGTTGTAACTCCTACTGAATAAATTCAAGATTTGGAAGAAGAAATTTAAGTTGTGGAAGTGCAAGAAGTGAGGAAATCCACTAAATCCTCTACCACTCCACCAACAAAAAGGGTAAATGAAATGGTAAGTGGACCAGGAAAGAGACAAAAGACTATATATACCCCAGCACAAAGGAAACTATCAGAAGTAAAGGATGATGAAGAAGTAGGAAGTAGTAAAAAGAAATGGAAGCCTAAGATAGGAAAAGTGAATGCCTTAATTATCAATGAAGGTGATTTCACTAAAATGAACAAATTTTATGAGTTGTACAATTTTTCTAAGAAATTGAACTTGCAAAATGTAGTTGTTAGGCACATGATACTGGAAAACAAAAATTTTGGTAGCATTCAAGGAAAGATTCCTGATGAACTTTTTGAGAAGTCAGTAAACATGAAGAAAAGGGCAGTTGAAGAAGACAAAAGTATAAGAGAAAATTATGTGAGGAAGCTATGTGAGATAAAAGATGAAGAGAACTTTAAGGAGATTATGAAAAATCTTAACACTCATCTGAGAATGAAAAGAAGAACTATATTAATAATGGGAGGTAATTATGAGTAAATCAACAAAGAGATAGTTGTAAAGGTTATGACCTCTGGGCTTAGTGAGCACACAAGTGTACCTGATCAAGTATTGGAAGCTGAACATTAGAAAATTCCTTCACCATCACCACCACCATCTATTAACATTTGAATAGAAGTAAATTGGGGTTCACCTCTATTCATAGATATTCGAGTATGGATAGGAGGATATGAATAGATAGGGTATGTGATGTAAAATGGTATGGACATATAAAATAGATAAAATAGAAATAACTATCTCAAAAGAAGGCTGATGAAGAAATAACTATTTTCTGATGTCTGTGCACAGTTTTGAGAAATTCTGTAACCTACTTCGGACTAGAAATGCAGAGACAAAGAAAATCTAGAAAACTTTTATCCTTGAGGTAAGGTCAACTTTGACCCAAATAAAAGGGCAAGGTCTTACCTCAGGGTAGAATCCTACCCCCCACCAAAGGTCATCTCTGACCTGAAACAACTTCGACAGATATTATGTTCACAGATCTTGGAAGTTCACCAAAAATGGTATCCAGATCTGTACTTTGATTCACTGTCATGTACCTGCACCTGCAAGAAAAATTGTTTTGTTGTTTGGATGAGGGGTTTTCCTTGGTCAAACCCCGATTTGGAATCAACCTTAATAATGGAATTGAAATATAGAATGCTAGCAAGTATTAGAAGTAGATCTAACAACGAAGATATGAAATTCAATAGATATGCAATTGTATTTCAAATATAAACAAGTATATTGATATGAAAGCTTGAACATAACATTAACAAATGTAAATCAAAACCTCCATGATTTCATGCTTGGAATCCAACTTGAAGGAAGAATGAATGGATCTTGAAGATGAACAAAGGATCTTGAAGGAAGATCACACCACCATGATGACAAGATCTAGGTTTTTTGAATGATAAATCTTGAATGCTTGAACCAAATCCCTTCAAAGGCTTGAATGTTTGAATCCTTGATCTTCAATGGAGAACTTGAATGGAGAAGAGGACTTGAATGCTTCCTTGAAAATTTTTGATGGAATTCTTTCTTGAGAGCTTGAGAGCAATGCTTTCTTTATCACCAATGTCTCCTTGAGAATGCTTGATGAACAATGGATGAGAGATAGAGAAAATGAGAGAGGAAGGCTTCCTTTTATAGTGATCTAGGGAAAAAACTTCTAAAGAGGCTGCAATTGGAGAATTAAATCCTAATTAATCTTAACCCCTAGAAATAGACCTAGATTAAATGCAATTTAAGGGTTTACCATTCCAAAATCCAAAATAGCCGACCTGGAAGCGGGAAAATAAAACTTTCTGAAACCCAACATCTCAAAAAATTCCAAAAACTAAAATTTGAACCTAGGGTCGGCGTTGAGGTCACACTTGACCTAGGTCAGGGACTAGGTCATCCTTGACCCAGAAAGTCAAAGTCTTCAGATTCTCAGAGAAAGTCTGTCAGAAAGAGGCTGGAAATAGGGAGAGAGAAGTAGAATAGGGGGAAACAGCTAGATCCATGCAAAGACCCAATCAAGGTGCTTGACATGACCCTAGAACACTTAATCAAAGGGTTAAATTCTCTTAACATGGAAGTACTTCCATTTTAAGATGATACATTAAGCCCCACTTTAGCAAGAGTATGGACTCGATTTAAACTCTTGGTAAAGGAGAAGAAAGAAAAGATTCAAGTGGATTCACAATGAGATAAAATAACACTTAGCTAAGGACACAAGCCCCCAGACTAATGATTCTAACTCAACAAAAATTCACAAGGGTGTGAAAAGAAAACCAAAAACAACACAAAAGAGGGGTTAGTACGAACAAACCCAAATAAATTAGCATAAGAAACCCTTACTAAGAAATATTTCTCATACTAATATCATATTTGGAAAGCTATCATAAAATCATAAATGATTACATAAGAAAGACAAGAGAAACACTATAAATAACATAGCTTCAAGATCCAGTCCTACTAGCATGAAAGAAAAAAGAAAGAAAGGAGAAAGTGATTACCTCACCTAGTAAGATGCCCACCTTACTATGAATCACCCTGGAGGGAGAGCCAAATAGGTGTCCAATCCTGATAGTTCACCCATAAACTATGCTTGCAATTGTAATGTGTCTTCTAACGGCTTCTGGAATACCCATAGATCCACCTTATTATATCACTATGAATATGAAATGCATTTCTTCGTAGGATTTAGCAACTTATGTGTATTACCTTCGAAACATTTAGCATATTGGAAATGCATGTCTCTTCAGGATTTAGCAAATTATGTGCATTACCTTCAAAGATTTAGCATATTGAAAATTGAAAAATGTGTTTCTCTTCAGGATTTAGCAACTTATGTGTGTTACCTTCAAAAATTTAGCATATAAAATAAATAAAAACTATAGTACAAGGGAGACCCTATATATGCCCCCTCCTTATCGTGGTTGTCTACTAGACATGATAAGGAAGAGGAAGAGGATACCTACTTCACAATACAAGGAGATATCCTGTTTACATCAATTTACACCATATTCTTAGGGAGGGATATTGACCCCTACATCCAAGAGTATGGATAATCGTGAAAAGGCTATGTCACTCATGGAAAAGGATCCTCAATGAAAAAGAGATTTTATCAACAAGATCCCCACCATAGAGGACTGATTTTTAGATAAAATATCATCTTTCAAAGGAAGGAACAAAGATTCAATCATCAAGCCTCCTACAAAGAAGAGGAAAAGGAATCTTTGGAATGAGGGAAACAACTCTAACACCAAAACTAGGGTAAGTGTTTATAAAGAACATAATTTGCAAAATAAAGAAGAGGTGATGACCAAGGACAATAACCTCTCATATAAAAAGGTTATCCAAAGTCAAAAATTCTATCAATATGATGAAATAATATTATAATATAAATAAATACCTCTAAGCTAAAGAAAGAAGTTCCCTAGACAAAGAGAAAGAAGGAAGAACCTTGCCCCCCAGGAATGAAGGCAAGGGATGTCTTTGAAAAACAAATGTCTTAGAAAATATATCTTGAATAGGATCTATGGATGATTATAAACATAATACAAAACCATAGAGAGATAGGAGAGAAAGAATACCAATTAGGCCCAATAAAAATCCTAATGGATCCTAGGAGACTGTATGGAAATACATCTCTTGCCCCCTAGTCCAGAGACAAGAGGAGATGAAATCTATATTATATCAGAATGAGGGGAATCCCCTATATCAAAATTATTAAGGAATTATAAAACTACACGAGAGTGAGATATAATTCCTAAAATAGCTCTTTCTCTAACATATAACTTGAAATGCTTACAATCAACAAGTAAATGTGTATTACTATAATGAAAAGTACATTTGTACTTGGATAAAGCATTTTTCGGTATAGGTTTAAAGATTTCTTTTTGGAATTCATTAATTGAATATACACCTTCTTAGTTATATCTTGATGAGTATCAAGATTATCTATTTTAGGTGTAGGAAGAAGAATATGAAGAGGAGGACGATGATCAACATCACCTACCTTGACTTTAGATTGTGAACAACCAACACCATGCAAATCCTGTTTAGGGGGAATATGAACCAGACACTTGACACCATGATCATTAACTCCAATCCCTAAACCTCTATAACCTTGTTTAGTTATCATATTATATCCTATAGTGTACATATCATGTAAAGCTTCTATAGGAGGTGATTGTTTATCATGCTCATGAGTAAAGGTTGTATAAGGTGGAATAATAGGTTTTGAAGAAGTTTCTTTACCCTTTCCTTTAATATCATCATGACTTAGAGGAGAAGGTAAATCAAAGAAATCCTACTCATCCGCATCCTGAACTATAGCTTGAATCCCATCATAATTATGGGAAGAACTAGGGATAGCAAATGGAGAACTAGGCATCGAATTAGGAATAGGAAGATTAGGAATAAAATTAGGAATGATAAGATTAGGATTAGGAAGATTAGAAGATGGTGTATCATCTACCAAATCCTTCACATAATCCAAGAGGATAATAAGTCTACCACATGAATCTTTAATGAAAGTTTTAAATGTAGGAAGACTAGTATCACTTAATTTCACAAAAGCATAGGCAAGTGCAAACTAAAGGATCATCAATGTAATGAAGTGAATGATACTCTCATAAACATCATAGGTATCCTAAAGAGATGCTAAAATAAGGGTAATAATGAACATGACCACACACCAAAACATCTTAAGAATCTTCATAGTAAATGAAATGCTAGAAATATTTTTGTATTTTATTGAATATATAGATTTTTTTGTATTTTTGAAATTAAAATGAAAGAGCATAAAATAAACCTAATCTTAATGCAAGAAGAGATTAAAACATAAATCTAAACAAAATAAAGGAGGGTAAGCGTGTCAGGTTCACCAAAATGAATAGAATTAAATTGGGGTTCACCTCTATTCATAGAGATTGGAGTATGGATAGGAGAATATGAATAGATAGGGTATGTGATGGAAAATGTTATGGAAATATAAACTATATAAAATATAAATACTTATCTTGAAAGAAGGTTCATGAAGAAATCACTATTTTCTGATGTCTATGCATAGTTTCAAGAAATTCTGCAACCTGCTCCGAACTAGAAATGTCGAGACAAAGAAAACCTAGAAAACTTTTATCCTTTTGAGGTCAGGTTGACTTTGAGTGAGATAAAAGGGCAAGGTTGTTAATATGATTTAGAAAAATAGAGAGGGGGGGTGAATCAGTTGTTCTCAGGTCCTGATGTATAAAACAAACTTAAAAACTTTTTCTTAAATCAGATCCAGTAACCAAAACAAACTCGGTCATCACTGATTCAATAATAGAAACATATAACAATGTAGTCTAGTACCCAGCTATAACTTAACTTGTAAAACATAGAAATGTTCAAACCAAAACATTCACACAAGTATTAACACCAAGATTTATAGTGGAAACCCAATTTTGGAAAAACCACTTTGTAACATGCTACTATTATTTTCACTCTTTCGAAGTGAGCTTGGTAAAAAGCCAACCCTGTCAAAGGTTACAATACACACTGTCAGGTGTGACCTGGTTAAAGGATTTCAATCACCCTATTAAAAGTGAGCCTTGTAATAGGACTTACATACACTCCATTAGAATGCAACCTTGTTCAAAGGATTTAACATATGACTGTTAGGTCAACCACTGTTAAAAGGATTTTGACTGTTACAATGGTTAGAAAGTAGCAGCAATATTTATCTGAAAAATATGCAACTCACTTTGCAAATATCAGATTTGATTCCATACACTAATGCTGGTTTACTAACTTTGAAACTTTTCCATCTCCATCTCTGATCTGCTCGAAACTTTTCTTCAAGCAACCACCACAATTCTCCTTTAGCATTTTCTGCTTATTCGGTCAATAAAACTTTACTGATATTCCAGCATTCTCTGTTCACCCATGTACATACATATCCAAATGCTCAAGTTCCCTTTATACTTTCCTCAATTAAGTTAACTCATCTTATGCCACTCAATCTAATTCATAGATCTTAGGGTTAGGTTAGATTCATTGAATCTACCCGCTTCATATTCTTCGGTTCCTTTTCTAGAATCATCTCAAATCTCTTTAAGATTTACAATAAAACATTTTACAGTGCATTTAATGCTTTCAAACAATCAATAAATAAAGTCAACATGTTTTACATAATCCAAGAATTCAATAATGTCGGCTCTAAAACTAAATTCTCTTCAAATATAAAATTGTTGATGCTCGGTCAATACTGTGATCAACTACTTGGTCTTCATGTATAAAGCTCAATCATTACTAAAAATATTTCCTTAGCTTACACTATCTTCGTCGGCAATTAACTGTTGTTCGATCGATGCTATAATTTTTCTTAGCATACATTGACTCGGTTGACACTAACATTACTCGGCTTAAACATGATTTCTCCATTCTTTGCTTGGTCAAGCCTACCAGTTTAGTATTCAGTCTTACTAAGATAAACAATACATTATCTCATCATTGTGCAACATAGTCAAGTACACTTTGTAGTATCAAGATAACTCAACCTTTCCTTAGGTGCTATTGTTACCAACCTTGCCTAGCCCCTTAGCAACACTCAAATAGATATAATACTTTCCTAAGTAGAAATAGTCTTACTAATTAAGGTTTGATATCAATGAAAATATAACAATTGTTTCAATTGTAGTTTCCAACAATCTCCCTCTTTGGCATTGATGGCAACACCATATGATATCACCTAAATAACACATGGATTACCAACCAATCCAAAAACTTATATGTCCATTAGAGAATTATTTATAATATCCTTAGCTTCATTCTGATTCAGAATCCTATAAGCCTCACTTCTTTGACCATCAGAAGTATTCAGATCTCCCTCTATCATGATCCTTCATTTTAGTTCATCATCCTTAGCTTCAGTGGCATGTGTTATCATATCAGTTCATCTCCCTCTTTGACAAAAATGCCAAAGGAGCTACTAAAACATACATCCATCAGATGTAGATAAATATCTGTGCAGCTTAATGTTTCTCCCTTTGTCATCTTGCTTATGACTGATTCCATGTCTTTGCTTCTTTTCACAACTCTAGGCCAGCCCTAAAGTGTGACAATCTTCTGCATCAATTTGTCAAATATTCTATTGTAGCACATTTGATGTAGTGCTCCTAGCTTGTCTAGGAAGCCTCAGTTAGGGGAAGGACTCCTAATTGAATTCTCAAATACTCATGAGCTTCTCTAGGAAAAGCTTTAGTGAATATGTCTGCTAATTGTTCTTTTTTATTCACATATTCCATTCGAACTTCTTTATCTTGTACTAATTCTCTCAAGTAGTGATACTTGATTGCAATGTGCTTGGTCTTAGTGTGCATCACTGGATTCTTAGAAATATTGATAGCACTTGTGTTGTCACATAAAATAACAATAGGTTTAGTGATTTCTTCTTTCATGCCTATCAACAATTGTTTTATCCATACCAAATTTGAACAGTTTACTGCATCAACAACATACTCAACCTCAACAATAGATTGGGAAATGCAATTTTGTTTCTTTCTTGTTTGGGAAACTAATCTCTGTCCAAGAAAGAAAGCTCCACCACTAGTACTCTTTATGTCATCTACATTTCCTACCCAATCATCATCTGTATAAACTCTGAGTTCAAACTTGTCATCTTTCTTATTATATAGACCATAGTCAGCAGTTCTTTTCAAGTATCTCATAATTATTTTCACAGCCATCATGTGTGTTTCCTTAGGATTGGCAGAGAATCTTGCCACAATCCCAATAGCTAGTGCAATATCTGGTCTTCTATGTACAACATACTGCAATTTTCCAATCATAAATCTATACAAGTTCTGATTCACTTCTACAGCATCATCATTCTTAGATAACTTTTGTCCAGTAACCATAGGATTTCCCACTGGTTTAGCATCTTCCATCCCAAAAGTTTTTAGTATTTCATTAACATACTTAGACTGTGTAATGAAAATTCCATTCTTCCTCTGATATACTTGTAAACCAACAAAGAATTTGATCTCACCAAACATACTCATTTCAAATTTAGTTTGCATTTCATTTGAAAATCTTTTACATAATGCATCTTGTCCACCAAAAATAATGTCATCCACAAAAAGTTTTGCCAACAGGATACCTTTACCTTCTTCATCTTTCATGTATAGATTGCTTGTGTCATTTGTTCTTGAAAATCCAATCTGCATCAAGTAGTTGTGCAACCTCTCATACCGTGCTCTGGGAGCTTGTTTCAATCCATATAGTGCTTTGTTCAGTTTGCACACCATGTGTCTTCTATTTGGATCAATAAAACCTTCTGGTTGTTCTATGTAAACTTCTTATTTTAGTATACCATTCAAAAATGCAGACTTGACATCCATTTGATATACCTTGAAATCTTTATAAGCAGCATATGCAAGAAAAGTTCTTACTCCTTCCAATCTAGCTATAGGGGAAAATGTCTCCCCATAATCTATTCCTTCTTCTTGTGTGTAGCCTTTGCATACCAGCCTAACTTTGTTCCTAGTGATTTCACCATTTTCATTCATCTGATTCTAAAACACCCACTTTGTTCCTATAACATTTTTCTTTTCAGGTCTCAGCACCAGAGTCCAAGTATCATTCTTCTCAATCTGGTCAATCTCTTCATTCATTTCTTGTATCCAGTCTTCATTCTCCAATGCCTCTCTAGTTGACTTTAGTTCAAATTCACACAGTAGGCATGTTGGATCCTTAGTCTTACTTCTGGTCTGAATTCTAGTATTTTTGTCTCTAATTATCTATTTAGGCTTGTGATGTCTTCTTACATATTTTTCCAAAATAGGTTCAGCTCCTCTCTGTTGGAAACAATTGTCTAAAGGAAATTGCTACTCAAATTATGTATTGTCTTTGATGTCACACAATGTCATAGTCCGCAGCAATCAGTTCCTACCGAGCTCAGTCGGTCTGCCAGATAGGAAGATTAGTGCTTACCGAGTCCACTCGGTTATCAAAGAAAATTAGTGTCTACCGAGTTCACTCGGTTACCAAAGGAAATTCAGCATTTACCGAGTTCAGTCGGTTGTCGAAGAAAAGTTAGTATTTACCGAGTTCAGTCGGTTGTCGAGGAAAAGTTAGTATTTACCGAGTTCAGTCAGTTGTCGAAGAAAAGTTAGTATTTACCGAGTTCAGTCGGTTGTTGAAGAAAAGTTAGTATTTACCGAGTTCAGTCGGTTATCAAAGGTAAAGGATTGTCGGTGTTTACCGAGTTCCCTCAGTCTCCGAAAGATTATAGAAAGTTATGGTCACCGAGCACTGTTGGCCCTTGAAGGATTTTTGCAAATAGAGTTTGCTTAATTCAGCCGACTGTTATACTAAATAATGTCGATTTGACAAATCTAAAATCATATAAATAAAAGGTCAAATGTGAAAAATAAAAAAAAGAAAATATAGCAGAAGATTTACAGAAGAAAGATAGGAAAGGTGTGTGCGAATTTGTGAAGGATGTTCAGATATCCTTGAGGTGCAGCATAGATTTATTCGATCAGGAAGGATCACACATATGCAGAATAGAGATCTGTAATCAGCAAGATAGTTGCATTATTATACAAGTCATTTTTCATTGTTACCTTCTTATCATTGTAACAGTGAATTCTAAATCTCTTAACTGAGTTGGTTTAACAACCATATTGTAAATCCTCTAACAAGGTGACAATTCCATTGAATTGTTTTCAAGACCTCTTACCAGGCCACTCCTAGCAGGGTGTTTTAAATCCTCTAACAAGGTCACACCTAACAGTGTGTTTTGTAACCTTTTACCGGGTTGGCTTCTAACCAGGCATCACTTCAGAAAAGTGAAAATCAGTATCTAGATACATTGGTGGTTTTTCCCATATTGGGTTTCCACATTAAATCTTGTGTCTCTTGTGTTCTTAATTGCTATCTTAATCATACACCGGTACTGATGAATATCTAAAAGATAATTTTGCTAATACTTTCTGCATCTTCAAAGTTACTGCAATCTATTTACCGAGTGCTAAAATAGATAACATTGTTAAGATATCCTAAGGGATCTAGAAAGAATTAATTGTAAAGTGATTTATGGTTGACTGATTCACCCCCCCTCTCAATCACTTCATCCATATTCCATCAATTGGTATCAGAGCTTTTGGTGCTTGCAGGAAGGGTTTCAAGGACCTAAGCTAAAGATCAGGATGTCTTACAAGAGGGAAATTCCAAAGCTCAACAGAGATAACTTTTCAGCATGGCAAGGTCTCATGCGACTTCATCTGGCTTCCATTGGTGATTCAGGATGCAAATACATTGATGAAGAATACACAATTCCTAATGGCGCATTAACTGTTGAAGACATTGCAGATAAAAAGACTCACAACACCATGATGATAGACATTGCATCTACTCTCAGCTATGAAGAATTTGATGATATTAAAGACTGCACTACTGCATATGAAATGTGGATGGCATTGAAGAAAATATATGGTGGTGATGCAAATGTGAAAAGAGCCAAAGCAGAAAGCCTAAGAGGACAGTTTGACAAGATGAATATGAAGGAAGATGAAAACATTGCAAAATATGTTGAAAGAATCAAAGCAAGTGTAAGTGCAATTAGAGCTTCTGGAGGAACAATCTCAGATGAAACTATTATAAGTAAGGTACTCAAAACATTACTCCCTATCTATGCAATAAGAGTATCAGCTATTCAAGAAAGAAGATGTGAAACAAACCACAATATAACTTTGGATGCTTTAGTTGGAAGATTGACAGCCTTTGAATTAGACAACTATGACAACTATGTTCCTAGTTCCAAAAATATTGAATCAACATTTGAGGCCAAGGTTTCACTAAAGAAGAACAAGAAAATTAAAGAAGTTCAGTCAGAAAGTGAAGAAGTATCAGAAGAAAGTTCTGATAGTGATCTTGAAATTGTAGAAGCATTACTTGCAAAGAAGTACTCTAGAGGGAAAGGTAAATATAAAGGTAAAACTCCTTTAATCTATTTTTCATGTGAAGAAATAGGACATATTGCAGCTAGGTGCCCAAACAAGCAAGTCAAGGAAGAGAAGAGAAGTCACAAGCACTATGGCAAAAAGAATTTCAAATCATACAAGGATAAAGGTAAGAAAACATGTTTTATGGCTAAAGATTCTGATGATAGTGAAGAAGAAATTGTCTTTATTGCTATAAAAGATGAATCTGATGATGATGAAGATAAGATGGCACTTATTTCTCATATAAGCAAAGATGATATATGGATAATAGATAGGGGATGTTCACACCACATGACTGGTGACAAGAAAAAATTTGAATATCTAGAAGACTGTGATAGTGGTAATGTAAGATTTGGAAACAATGAACCTTGTTGTATAAAAGGAAAAGGAAGAATCTCATTAACCAAAGAACTCATATGGGATAATGCTTATTGGGTTGAAGGACTAAAACATAATCTTCTAAGTGTAGCACAGCTAATCAACATTGGTTTCAAGGTTGAATTCATGAATGGTCAAGCAAGACTGCTGGATGGAAAAGGAAAACTCATTGGATCAGGCAAACAAACAAAAGGTAACTTATTTTATCTTGATCTCAGTGAATATTCATGCTTTATTGCTCAAATTGAAGAAAGTTGGCTATGGCACAAAAGGTTATGTCATGTGAATTTTGATAACATTATAAAAATAAGCAAATTCAAGAAGGTTAGAGGCATTCCTACTTTGAAGAAACCTGATACTAGTCTATGTAAGAATTGTCAGATTGGCAAAATGAGTAAAACTAGTTTCAAGAGCAAGAACTATCAGTCTAAAGAAATTTTGGAAATTGTGCATACTGATTTATGTGGACCTATTGGAATACAAAGCTATACTGGAGATAAATTCTTTATTCTTTTCATTGATGACTATTCTAGAATGATGACTGTTATGTATTTAAGAGAGAAATTAGAAGCATTTGAAAAGTTCAAATGGTACTTAGCAAGAGTGGAAAAGGAAATAGGGAAAAAATTGAAATGCTTAAGATCTGACAGAGGTGGTGAATTCATCTCCCATGATTTTAACAACTTTTGCATTGAAAGAGGAATCAAAAGACAGGTATCAGCTCCTAGAACTCCTGAGCAGAATGGAATAACAGAAAGAAGAAACAGATCTATTATGGATTGTGCAAGGACTCTAATGATAGAAAATAACATCGCTATAAAGTACTGGAAGGAAGCTATCAGCACTGTAGTTCATACCTTGAACCGAGTACAATTGAAGAAAGACACATTCAAAACTCCTTATGAATTATGGTATGGCTATAAACCCAATGTAAGTTACATGAAAATATTTGGTAGCAAGTGTTATATCTTAAAAGAATCCAGAAGAAATAAATTTGATGTGAAAAGTGATGAAGGAATATTCCTAGGATATTCTAGCAAAAGCAAGGCATACAAATGTCTGAACTTATCTACTCACAAAGTCATAGAAAGTATACATGTAAAATTTGATGAGTTTGCAGAAAAGACTGAAGAAGAAAGCAAAAGGGAACCTGAGAACTACAGAAGATTCATTTACATTGAACCTGAAACATTGGCAGGCACAACTATCAATAAGGAAACTATATCTACCGAGCCAAGCACAGTTACCGAGTCACAGGAAGAAGTTCAAACTGAGTCATAGGAAGAAATTCAGACCGAGTCTCAGCCTGAAGTTACCGAGCAAATATCTACCGAGCCCGAGCAACCTGAAGAAGAGATCCTAGAAGACAACAGCATGAATCATTGAAAAAGCAAGGAACCTATACTAGCCAAATATGTCAGAAGACATCATACACCAGATCAAATCATTGGAAACAAATCAGATGGTACTATGACCAGAAGCAAGCTAAAAGGTACATGTCTGCTTACTGATTTTGAACCTAGAAATATCAAAGATGCATTGGAAAATGAAAGTTGGATTGAAGCAATGAATGAAGAATTAGAACAAATACAAAAGAACAAAACATGGACTCTTGTACCTAGACCTAAAGATAAGAATATAATTGGAACAAAATGGGTATTCAGGAATAAGCTGAATGAAGATGGTCAAGTATCTAGAAACAAAGCTAGATTGGTATGTAAAGGTTATTCTCAAGAAGAAGGTATAGATTATGGAGAAACTTTTGCTCCTGTTGCAAGATTAGAAGGTGTAAGAACTCTACTTGCTTATGCAGCACATAAAGGATTTAAGGTATATCAGATGGATATAAAATTTGCATTTCTCAATGGAATTCTTGATGAAGAAGTCTACATTGAACAACCTGAAGGTTTTGTTGATCCAGATAAAAAGGACATGGTCTGCAGGTTACACAAAGCATTGTATGGTTTGAAACAAGCTCCTAGAGCATGGTATGAAAGACTCCATAACTATTTGATTCAGATTAATTTCAAAAGAGCCAATGATAACAGCAATCTGTATATTAAAGAAGGACCGGATGACAAAATTGTATTAGCAGAAATATTTGTAGATGATACTATATTTATAGGGAATGAGGATCAGTGCAAATAATTTTCAGAGCAAATGAACAAAGAATTTGAAATGTCTATGTTTGGTTTAATAAAATTCTTTGTTGGTCTTCAAATTCAGCAAAGCAAGAATGGTATATACATTACTCAATCAAAATACATTAAGGAAATACTTAAGCAGTTTGGTATGGAAGATTCAAAACCAGTTGGTACACCCATGTGTACTGGACTAAAACTTACCAAAAATGATGATTCAAAAGAAGTTGATCAGACCCTATACCGATCTATGATTGGAAAATTGCAGTATGTAGTACATACCAGACCTGATATTGCCTTAGCAGTCGGTATAGTAGCTAGATTCTCAGCAAAACCTAAGGAAAATCATATGATGGCAATCAAAAGAATCTTAAGATACTTAAGAGGAACTGAAGAATATGGTTTGTGGTATAAATTTGGAGGCAATCTAGACTTGAAAGTGTTTACTGATGCTGATTGGGCAGGAAACATTGATGATAGAAAAAGCACAAGTGGTGGAGCATTTTTTCTTGGAAAAAGACTGGTATCCTGGACTAGTAAAAAGCAGAATTGCACATCTCAATCCACAGCTGAAGCAGAATATGTTGCTGCTATAGTAAACTGTTCAAATATTGTTTAGTTTAAACAGCTATTAGAAGGTATGAAGGTTGAAATCAAAGAACCAGTTGTTATATTTTGTGACAATACCAGTGCAATAAACATTTCAAAGAATCCAGTGATGCATTCCAAAACCAAGCACATTGCTATTAAATATCACTTTGTCAGAGAATTGGTGCAGGACAAGGAAATTAGATTAGAATATATTCATACAAAAGAATAGATTGCAGACATTTTTACCAAACCATTACCTAAGGATGCATTTGTGTATCTACGAGGTAAGTTAGGGGTCATTCCCCTATCCGAGGCTCACTAAATATAGTTTTAGTGATGCATCAACCAGTTGATGCAACATATTCAAGGAATCATTGCATATGAATCAGTACTTGAGGTACATTAATTTACACTGGTAATATGTGAATTGTCTTTCGCATGTGTTGTCAAAGAGGGAGTGTTTTCTATGTCTTTGCTATTACTTCAAGAAATTTTCAATAGTCAGAAGGAAGAATTTTTAGGATAAAGGAAGTTTGCTGACAGAGGGAGATTTGAATCTGAACCGAGCTAACTCTTTCAAATTTCTTATGCTATGACATATTGTGTTGCCATCAATGCCAAAGAGGGAGATTGTTGGAAACAATTGTCTAAAGGAAATTGCTACTCAAATTATGTATTGTCTTTGATGTCACACAATGTCATAGTCCGCAGCAATCAGTTCCTACCGAGCTCAGTCGGTCTGCCAGACAGGAAGATTAGTACTTACCGAGTCCACTCGATTATCAAAGAAAATCAGTGTCTACCAAGTTCACTTGGTTACCAAAGGAAATTTAGCATTTACCGAGTTCAGTCAGTTGTCGAAGAAAAGTTAGTATTTACCGAGTTCAGTCGGTTGTCAAAGAAAAGTTAGTATTTACCGAGTTCAGTCGGTTGTCGAAGAAAAGTTAGTATTTACCGAGCTCAGTCGGTTGTCGAAGAAAAGTTAGTATTTACTGAGTTCAGTCGGTTATCGAAGGTAAAGGATTGTCGGTGTTTACCGAGTTCCCTCGGTCTCTGAAAGATTATAGAAAGTTATGGTCACCGAGCACTGTCGGCCCTTGAAGGATTTTTGCAAATAGAGTTTGCTTAATTCAGCTGACTGTTATACTAAATAATGTCGATTTGACAAATCTAAAATCATATAAATAAAAGGTCAAATGTGAAAAATAAAAAAAAGAAAATATAGCAGAAGATTTACAGAAGAAAGATAGGAAAGGTGTGTGCGAATTTGTGAAGGATGTTCAGATATCCTTGAGGTGCAGCATAGATTTATTCAATCAGGAAGGATCACACATATGCAGAATAGAGATCTGTAATCAGCAAGACAGTTGCATTATTATACAAGTCATTTTTCATTGTTACCTTCTTATCATTGTAACAGTGAATTCTAAATCTCTTAACCGAGTTGGTTTAACAACCATATTGTAAATCCTCTAACAAGGTGACAATTCCATTGAATTGTTTTCAAGACCTCTTACCAGGCCACTCCTAGTAGGGTGTTTTAAATCCTCTAACAAGGTCACACCTAACAGTGTGTTTTGTAACCTTTTACCGGGTTGGCTTCTAACCGGGCATCACTTCAGAAAAGTGAAAATCAGTATCTAGATACATTGGTGGTTTTTCCCATATTGGGTTTCCATGTTAAATCTTGTATCTCTTGTGTTCTTAATTGCTATCTTAATCATACACCAGTACTGATGAATATCTAAAAGATAATTTTGCTAATACTTTCTGCATCTTCAAAGTTACTGCAATCTATTTACCAAGTGCTAAAACAGATAACATTGTTAAGATATCCTAAGGGATCTAGAAAGAATTAATTGTAAAGTGATTTATGGTTGACTGATTCACCCCCCCTCTCAGTCACTTCATCCATATTCCATCACTCTCTCCTCTATTTCATCATGTTCCTCAACAAGATTGTCAGATTCAACTTCTGAATGCTTGGCAACCTCTTCCTGATACTCAACAGCATTTTCTTGTAGCTCGGCATGTTCTTTTTCTCTCTTGGCACTATTTTCCTGATGCTTGGAAGCATCTGTCTGTTGCTCGACATTGCTTACCCAAAACTTGGCATTAGGTTCAAGTCTGTTACTTGCCTCTCCTTCTTCCTCAATGTAGACAAAAGATCTATAATCTTCTGGTTCTCTTTTGCTGTCAGCTTCATTTCTTTCTACATACTCATCAATTTTGACATTCACACTATCCACAATTTTGTTAGTGTTAGAGTTCAAACACTTATAAGCTTTACTTTTTGTGGAATACGCTAGGAATATGCCTTCATCACTCTTAGCATCAAACTTTCCATTCCTAGTGTCTTTTAATATATAGCACTTACTTCCAAAGATTCTAAAGTATTTAACACTCGGTGCATGCCCATGCCATAATTCATATGGTGTTAGATTTGTACCTTTCTTGATCTGTACCTGGTTAAGAGTGTAGATAGTAGTGCTTATAGCTTCTTTCTAGTATTTCTATGGCACATTCTTTTCAATCAATAATGTTCTTGCACAATCCAAGATAGATCTGTTTCTCTTTTCTGCTATACCATTTTGTGGAGGTGTTCTAGGTGCAGACATTTGTCTTTTAATTCCTCTATCATTGCAAAATAGATTAAATTCATTTGATGTAAATTCTTCACCTCGGTCATATCTAAGACATTTCAAGTTCCTACTTATCTCCTTCTCAACCTTAGCCAAATACCACTTAAAGAATTGAAAAGCTTCAGATTTTTCTTTTAGAAACATTACATGAATCATCCTAGTGTGATCATCAACAAATAAGATAAAGTATCTAGCACCACAGTAACTTTGTACACCCATAGGTCCACAAAGGTCAGTATGAACCAAATCTAAAATGTTTTCAGAAGTAAAGGATTTGCTCTTAAAACTTGACTTTGTCATTTTTCCTAACTGGTATTCCTTGCACATCACATTCTTAGGTTTCTTCAATCTAGGTAGACCTCTTACCTTTTTCTTCTTACTTATCTCTACCAAATTGTCAAAATTAACATGACTTAGCCTTTTATGCCGTAACCAAATATCATCAAGTTGTGTAATTAAATATGTTTCTTCAGATAGGTCAAGATAGAACAAATTACCTCTAGTCTGATCTCCACTTCCAATTAGTTCTCCAGTAGCATTAAATATTTTAGCTTGCTTGTGATGAAATTCCACTCGGTAACTAGTTTTGTTAAGCTGAGCAACACTTAACAAATTATAATTAAGACCTTCAACCCAATATCCATTTTCACAAGATATCTTATCAGTCAGTTTAATCAAACCTTTTCCTATAACAGGACATGGTGCATCATTACCAAATTTTACACTTTTACCTCTATAATGATGTAAGGTCTCAAAATTATTTTTGTCACCAGTCATGTGATGTGAACAACCACTATCAATAATCCATTTATCATTCTTGTTCACATAGGATATCAATTCAGTTTTCTCATCCTCATCAGATTCATCTTTCATTGCAACATAGACTACCTCAATTTCAAAATCATCACTATCAGTGTCAGTTTCTTTTTCAGCAATGTAACAAGATTTCTTACCTTTTCCTTTGTAGTCTTTGTTCCATTGGTAGCTTCTATTATCTCTTCTATATTTGTGTTTTCTTTTTCCCTCATCATCTTTATCCTTCCTGTCAGGACATCTAGTAGCTATATGACCAACTTTATTACATGTAAAACATATAATAGGGAGTTTACCTTTATACTTTCCTTTTCCCTTTCTCAGTCTTCCAGCCATAAGAGCTTCCAGATCTTCTAGTTCTTCATCAGAAGTGTCACTATCACTTTCACTAATGCATCTTTCTTTTTCTTTCTTTGGCTTGTTCAAAACTAGTTATGACTTGAAAGCAGATTCAACATTTCCAATGCTTCCAATAGTGAAATTATCATAGTTAGAGAGTTCAAAAGTAGTCAACTTACCAACCAAACTTTCCAAAGTAAGCACATTAGTAGAGTTACATCTAGATTCCTGAATAGATGAGATCTTAATAGCATATATAAGACGTAGGGTTCTTAGTACTTTCCCAATTATAGTTTCATCATCAATAGCCCCATTTTCTCCTCTAATAGCATTCACAACTTCTTTTATTCTACCACAATATTATGCAATGTTTTCACCTTCTTGCATTCTCATTTCATCAAACTTACCTCTAAGACTCTTGGCCTTTGCTTTCAGTACATTTAGGTCACCACCATAGATTCTCACAAGTGTATCCTACATATCTTTAGTAGTTGCGCAATCCTTAATGTCCTCAAATTCTGGATAGCTTAGGGCAGATGCAATTTCTAGCATTGTCTGATTATGTTCTTTCTTAGCTCTCATTTCTTCGGCATTCAAAGGTGTGATAGGTGAGACATAGCTATTCTCAATGTAGTACTTTGCAGACTCACCAATACCGACCAGATGCAGCTTCATCAAGCTTTGCTATGCAGGAAAGTTTTCCTTGTTCAGCTTCGGTACCTCCTTCTTATACATCCTGATCATTTGCTTCAAGCCCCTTTAAACTTTATTTCAGTCAACACTAATAATAAGCAACAAAGCTCTGATACCAATTGTTAATATGATTTAGAACAACAGAGAGGGGGGGTGAATCATTTGTTCTCAGGTCCTGATGTATAAAACAAACTTAAAATCTTTTTCTTAAATCAGATCCAATAACCAAAACAAACTCGGTCATCATTGATTCAATAATAGAAACATATAACAATGTAGTCCACTACCCAGCAATAACTTAACTTGTAAAACACAAAAATGTTCAAACCAAAACATTCACACAAGTATTAACACCAGGATTTATAGTGGAAACCCAATTTGGGAAAAACCACTTTGTAACATGCTACTATCATTTTCACTCTTTTGAAGTGAGCTCGGTAAAAAGCCAACCCTATTAAAGGTTACAATACACACTGTCAGGTGTGACCCAGTTAAAGGATTTCAATCACCCTGTTAAAAGTGAGTCTTTTCATAGGACTTACATACACTCCATTAGAATGAAACCTTGTTCAAAGGATTTAACATATGACTGTTAGGTCAACCTCTGTTAAAAGGATTTTGACTGTTACAATGGTTAGAAAGTACCAGCAATATTTATCAGAAAAATATACAACTCACTTTGCAAATATCAAATCTAGTTCCATACACTAATGCTGGTTTACTGACTTTGAAACTTTTCCATCTCCATCTTTGATTTGCTCAGAACTTTTCTTCAAGCAACCACCACAATTCTCCTTCAGCCTTTTCTGCTTATTCAGTCAATAAAACTTTACTGATCTTCTAGCATTCTTTGTTCACCCATGTACATACATATCCAAATTCTCAAGTTCCCTTTATACTTTCCTCAATTAAGTTAACTCATCTTATGCTGCTCAATCTCATTCATAGATCTTAGGGTTAGGTCAGATTCATTGAATCTACCCACTTCATGTTCTTCGGCTCCTTTTCTAGAATCATCTCCAAGAATTCAACAATGTCGGCTCCAAAACTAAATTCTCTTCAAATATAAAATTGTTGATGCTCGGTCAATACTGTGATCAACTACTTAGTCTTCATGTAGAAAGTTTGGTCATTACTAAAAATATTTCCTTAGCTTACACTGTCTTCCTCGGTAATTAACTATTTTTCAGTGGACACTATAATTTTTCTCGACATACATTGACTCAGTCGACACTAACATTACTCTGCTTAAAAATGATTTCTCCATCCTTTGCTCGGTCAAGCCTACCAGTTTAGTATTTAGTCTTACTAAGATAAACAATACATTATCTCATCATTGTGCAACATAGTCAAGTACACTTTGTAGTATCAAGATAACTCAACCTTTCCTTAGGTGCTATTGTTACCAACCTTGCCTAGCCCCTTAGCAACACTCAAATAGATATAGTACTTTTCTAAGTAGCAACAGTCTTACCAATTAAGGTTTGACATCAATGAAAATACAACAATTGTTTCAATTGTAGTTTCCAACAAAGGTCTTATCCCAGGGCAGAATCCTACCCCCCACCGAAGGTCGTCCCAAACCTGAAACAACTTAGACAACAATTATGTTCATAGATCTCTGAAGTTTTTTGAAAAGGGTATCCAGATCTGTACTTCGATTTACTGTCATGTACCTATACTTACAATAAAAATGATTTTTTCGTTTGGATGAGGGGTTTACCTTGGTCAAACCCTAGTTTGGAATTAACCTTAATAATGGAATTGAAATAGAGAATGCTAGCAAGTAGTAGAAGTAGATCTAACAATGAAGCTATGAAATTTAATAGATAGGCAATTGTATTTAAAATGTAAAAAAGTATATTGATATCAAAGCTTGAACATAACATTAACAAATGTAAATCAAAACATCCATGATTGCATTCTTGGAATTTACCTTGAAGGAAGAATGAATGGATCTTGAAGATGAACAAAGGATCTTGAAGGAAGATCACACCACCATGATGGCTAGATGTAGGGTTTTGAATGATAAATCTTGAATGCTTGAACCAAATCCCTTCAAAGGCTTGAATGTTTGAATCTTTGATCTTCAATGGAGAACTTGAATGGAGAAGAGGACTTGAATGATTCCTTATAATGCTTGATGGACTACTTTCTTGAGATCTTGAGAGAAATGCTTTCTTTATCACCAATGTCTCCTTGAGAATGCTTAATGAACAAATGGATGAGAGATGGAGAAAATGAGAGAGGAAGGCTTCCTTTTATAGTGATCTAGGGCACAAAATTCTAGAGAGGTTGACATTGGAGAATTAAATCCTAATTAATCTTAACCCCTAGAAATGGACCTATATTAAATTAAATTTAAGGGTTTATCATTCCAAAATCCGAAACAACCGACCCGAAAGTGAGAAAAAAAAACTTTCCAAAACCTGACATCCTAAAACTTTCAGAAACTAAAATTTGAACCTAGGGCCAGGGACAAGGTAGTGTCTACCCTAGGTTAGGGTCAAGGTCTTCCTTGACCTAGGTCAAGGACTAGGTTGTCCTTGACCCTTCAGGTCATCCTTGACCTAGAAAGTCAAAGTCTTCAAATTCTCATAGAAAGTGTGTCAAAAAGAGGCTGGAAATAGGGAGAGAGAAGTAGAATAGGGGGGAAACAGCCAAATCCATGCAAAGACCCAATCAAGGTGCTTGACATGACCCCAAACCACTTACTCAGAGGGCTAAATTCTCTTAACATGGAAGTGCTTCCATTTTAAGATGATACAACATTGAAGATGAAACTATGAATGTAGAAGGAACAAACATTACCTTAGACAGTGAAGAAAACCCATTCAGTAATCTTGAGAACATTGTTGACAATTAAGTTATTGAGCAGTAGGATATGATAGAGAATGAGGAGAAGCAAGAAAGGAAGAAGAGGTAGAATTGACAGAAGAAGAATCACAGGGTAATATAGAAGTAGTAGAACAGGAAGTTCCATAGGTACAGACAATAATCAATCCTAATCCCAAGGAAGCAGTAGAGAAACTAGAAATTGAATCTATTTTTTCTAGTATTGGATAGGAAGTTGATGATGATGATCAAATAGAGCTGATCTCATCTTTGAATAAGATTATTGGAAAGAATAAAAAGGTAAAAAGCTTAGAAGGATCATTGCTTGAAGTCACAGAGAAACTGCACAGCATAATAACCAGTCAAATCAATGAGGCAGATCCACAGGGTAAAGCTAAAGAAGTTGTGAAAGCCTTTGATATTGAATTCACAAACTTATCAGATATGGCAACAGTTAAAGCACAAGCAGCTTATGAAGCCAAGATATTCCAAGATGTATGTCAGAATATCCAAAATGATATAGACAATCTAGATATTTGCATTAAGGAACTAAGAAGGAGTTTGGAAAGAGGAAAATATTTGTACATCTAGTGTACAAAATTAGAAAATCATATATCTAAAATAATAGAGAAGATAAAAATGAAATAAGCAGAGATACAAACAACAGTAAACCTTTTGTCAAGCCCAAATGTGAAGATCACAGACATTGAGAAAAATATAAGAAAACTCTATGATGATATAACAATTATGAATAATGAAAAGGACAAGAAATTAAGGAGCTCTTCTCTATTAAGAGAGCATGTATCAATTAAATTGAGTATTATTGAGAATCAGTTGGAGGAATGTCTTTCTTCTAAGACATCTTATGGAAAATTTCACTATGCAAACCTACAGGCATCTGAAATTGCATCTTATGGTTTATGTGCACTCCTAAGTGTTTTAGATGCTATAAATAAATCATGGGATAAGGATTTAGCAAGCATGAAGATAAATTTTTCAAACTATGTTGCAAGCCTACTGGCTTTTCAATATTGAGATCCTAAGGTAAACCATTTTTTACACCCTTTTTTGTCATTGTTGTCAAAGGGGGAGTAGTAGCAGAAAATTGTATAGAGAGTATAGTATGATGCATACTCCTAGGGGGAGTATAGATATTCAGAGATATAAGTATGTTGGAGATTTTTTTTATGGCCACAATTTTGAAATTTTGTGAGGGGTATGTGCAGGATCATGGTATGCCAAAAAGTGGCGATGTAAAAAAGAAGTACTGATTGATAGACTCTTTGAAAAATAACTATAACTTTCAAATAATATTGTATCATCTTAAAATAGAAGTACTTCCATGATAAGAGCATTTATCCCTTTGAGTAAGTGGTTTGGGGTCATGTTAAGTTCCTTGATCAGGTCTTTGCATGTATTTGGCTTTCTCTTCGCTTTCCACTTCTTTCCTGCACTTGATTTCTTCATTCTAGGTGAAATTAGGGATAGGAACTCAAGGATTATGCTAAAATTTCCAACTTCTATGGCTCTATTTTCTAGGTAGGACTTAGAAATAGGTCCTCCTAGCCTTATCATAGTTATCATAGGATTTTATGCTTATCCCTAGCATTCTATCCCTATCTGATATCATTTCTAGGTCTTTGGGCATCCTCGGGACCTCCTGTCCTGGTTCTGACTAAATCTAGGCCTAGGGCCAAATTTGAGGTTGATCCTAACTAGTTCAAGATTGAGCTCAAACCTGACTAGGTTAGGTTTGAACTTGAACCTGACTAGGTCAGTCCCAACCTCGATTTTGCCCCCTTCCTTCAAATTTCCAGAATCCTTGATTTCCGGGCATCGGTCTTTCGGGATATTTGTTTTGCCACCTCTAGGTCAACCATTTCAATTTTTGGGATAGTAAATCCTCTAATTGCATTTAATCTAGGTATATTTTCTAAAGGTTAGGACCTAATTGAGATTTAATTCTCCAAGGTGGCCCCTCTAGAGGATTGTGCCCTAGTTCACTATAAAAGGAGGCCTTCCTCTCTCATTTTCTCATCCACAATCAAGAAATTGACATCCATTATTCACATCTCATCTCAAGTGAAAGAAAGTCTTCAAGCATTCAAGTGTTCAAGAATCCATCCATCAAGGAGATCCATTGTTAGCCATTGAAGGATTCAATCTCTTTGGAGCCCCCTTGAAGATCCATCATTTTCCATTCATTCAAGCCTTCTCATATGCAAAGATCAAGTCAAGATTGGTGTTAAAGATCAAATGCCATTGATTGGAGGCATCCTACATTCATTATACATCCATTGAAGCATTCCTACTTGTGGATTTGAGGATTCTAATCCTTTACAAGGACTTCAACATAAGCGAGGTGATTTGTTTCAATTACTTTGTTTATGCACACTGTATTTCAATTCAATTTCAAGGTTAATTCCTAAATTGGGTTTTGACCAAGGAAAACCCCCCATACAACAAAAACCCTCATTTTCTAATTGGTATAGGTGCAAGATTTCAGATCTGAGAGTGAATTTGGATACCCTTTTCAGCAAACTTCTGAGATCTATGAATAGAATTAGTATCAACCTTCAAATAAAGAATGTACTATTTGACCTTTTATGAGGGTCCAACTCAACCTGAGCTCATCTTGGAGAAATATTTTTGGGTTTTCTCTGTCTCAACATTTCCAGTCTAGAACAGGTTGCTAAATTGCTTGAAAGTACACACAGAAATCAAAAATTGGCATTTTCTAGATCTGCCCTAATTTGAGGTTAGTATTTGTATTTCAATTATTTTAGATTTCAAGCATAATCCAACTATAGGAAAGTACAGGGTTTCTCTCTCTCTTTCATATTCTTCATAGATTGATTCGATTGTGCATTAACCTTTTGGTTGATCAAATTGGATCTCTCCTTTGGGAGTTTGGATTTAGGAGTGAATCTCATATTTTCCCCACACATCTATCTACTCTCATATTTGAATAAAGGTGATTCCAAATTACCTCTATTCATTTTGGTGAACCTGACATGCTTACCCTCCTTTATTTTGTGGATTTAGATGCTCTATTGTGTTAGATCTTCCTTTATATTCCCTTGTGTGTTCACCTTCACTATTCATTTTGGTGAACCTGACATACTTACTCTCTTTTCTTTTATGGAATTGGATGCCTTATTGTGCTTACCTTTTATCTTGTTAGTATTAGATTTTTCCTTTGTGTTAGATCTTGCATGCTAATTAGATTTCATATTCATGCTTTATATGTTCTTAGTTTAGTTCATTTACATTACATTGGTTTATGAGCTTTACTACCACTAGTCCTACTTATAACATTCTGGTTAGAAGAAGTCGTAGACTCATGGGTGCCTTTGATCCTGAATCTTCCTATCCTTTCCTTAGGATCCTAGATGATAACTTGATTCTTCATGATTCCAATCCCACTATGGAGCAAAGCTCTTCTCACTCATCTCATGATGAGGATGACGCTTTAAGAGTTCCTCCTGAACAAGTCCAAAAACTTTCCACTGAACTTGATAAAATGGTTAATTGGCTTATTCAAGAGAACCATAATCAAGATTCCATTCAAGCTATAGAGGCTCTTAAGAAAGTTCTCTATGATACTAATCAAGGTGTTAACCTCTTGCATGGTATTACTCACCTTGTGCATTCAAAAGTTAAACCTTTAGTTCAAGAAGCTCAAGACTTAGGGTTGATTCCTCCTATCACTAGTGTTGAACCTTCTTCTAGTCCTTTACCTAGTATTCCTACCTATAATCCTTCTTTGGTGACTATGACAGTTCCCTCTATTCCTATGAGTGTTCCTCCTATGTCCCTTCCCACATCACAACCTTCATATCATAATGTTCCTTTTACTTATTCCAATCCACTTCCAACTGGAGTTCCTAGTGTTTCTCCAGTTTTGTCTTCTATTCCTGTAGCTTCTTACTCTTTACCTATTGTGTCTAATGTTGCTACTCCTCCCATTTCCTCTAATGATTCAACAATCATCAATTTGGCTCAAACTATGTCATCCTTACAATAACAACTTGCTTCCTTAACTCAAAACAAGTTTAGTATTCCTACATGTGACATGGGAAGTCCCTTTTCCTAGGATATTATTTGTACTCCTTTTCCTTAGCAAGGTGAGATGCCTCATCTTGAGAATTATAATAGAAAAGGAGATCATGTTCATCATGTTAAAACATTTCAAATCCTTTGTAGTGATTATGGTCACGACCATAGGATTTTAGCCAAACTGTTTACTAGAACTTTCTGTGACAAGGCCTTAAAATGGTATTGTTCCTTGCCTCCTTATTCTATTGATTCCTTTCTACAACTTGCTAATGCCTTTATTCAACAATTTCAAAACAACATTGGCCCACAAGTGTCTTTGACTGATTTGATGCATTGTAAACAAAGTGCTAAAGAAAAATTGACTGAATTTATTGGTATATTGAAGCATTTGCATGCTCAGATTTCCTATCCTATTCCTGATATGGATATTCAATGTATATTTATTTCAAATTTGCAAAGGGATATTAGAGATAAGATTTTGCTTATTGAATTTACCTCTTTTCAATAGCTTTGTGCAGCGCTTCATCATTATCAATTACAAGTGAGTCAATCTGAGAGCAACACTCCAATGGCTCCTATTCTAGTTGATAAGAGTGATGCTACTCCTAATCCAAACAAATTTAAAAAATTCAACAACTATGTCAAGATAAACAAAAAAATGAATGCAGTTGCTGATCAAGTTGTTGTTGCATCTCACAATGCCACTTCTGCATCCACTTCTTTTTTATTAAATCGTATGCTTACTCCTCTTTCTGAATCTTTACATGCTATTATGAATAGGTTGTTAACTGCTAATATGATTACTTTACCTCCTATTCAACCTCTTTTACCTACTACAATTGCATCCAAATCTTTTGATCAAAATGATTTTTGTCAATATCATCATCAGAATGGTCATGATACTGAGAAATTTTATTCTTTAAAATAGAAGGTTCAAGACTTAATTGATTCTACTGCTTTATCTGTTGATAATCTGGATGGTAGTGGGAATAAATCTATCTCTCCTCCTAATCAAAACCTTCAAATCTATACGAACCCTTTACCTACACATGATACTAATACTATTGCTCAACCATCTACTATGGAAATTATGTATGAGTCAAAGATGGATGATGTCAATCATGTTGTTAATCAAATGGAGCATGTTGATCAATCTGTATCTCCACCTCAACCTCAACTTCAACCTCAACCTCAGATTCAACCTCAAGTTCAATCTCAACCTCAACCAAAACCTAAACCTAAAATGAAAACTCAACCTAAACCTCGACAACAATTTAAGAATAAAAGACCTCGGGAACTTTTGATTACCTTTGATGACTCTAAGACTATTAAAGCTCATGATGGTCCCCTTTACATTGCTGCTAGGATTGCTCAGAAACCTACTCGTGGTTGTCTTATTGATCCTACATCCTTAGTCAATGTTATCACTGAAGAAAATCTTTTTATGAAAATCTTACAACATGAATTTTATGATACATCGGATGTGTGGATTCAAACTTGCAATGGTTTTCTTTATCCGTCATTTGGTTCTATTACTTTACTGGTTGAACTTTGTGGAAAAATTGTTAACACTACCTTTGTTGTGGTTCCTACTTCTGATCAATTTCAAGTTAAGCTAGGTTTTCCTTGGTTTACTGCCATGCATGCTATTGCTTCACCTATCCATAAGTGTCTTAATTTTATTCATGATGAAGAATTGAAGATGATTAATCATAGTTTGTATCAACCTTCTAGGCCTAGAGATTGTGTTGCTCTGGATTTCTTTTGGCCTTCATTACCTAATTCATGTCCTCCTCGACCTCATAATCTTTTTCGATCATATCAAGCTTATAAACATCGTAAGATTCTTGAATTAAGCTCACCTCCTAGGGATCTTAGGTCTTTTGCCTACACCTTCTATATCTCCTTTAACTATGGCTTCTAGCTCTGTTAATCAAGTTCCTTCTACCGAACCTATCAAAGATCCTATGATTGTTTCTCCTATGGTTAATAATCCTACTAATTTTCCTAAAGAACCTATGAAGGATCCTATGATTATTCCTCCTAGTTCTCAACTATTTAAAATAAATCAAAACATAATCGATCTGCTAATGAACATCATAAAAAGTGTCATGCTCATGCTAAAGCTCAAAGATCTTTACTTTCCTCAGATAAACCTATCAATAATGTGTTAGAATAGATTGTTACTAATAATGATGTTCACATGCATGATTATGATGATTCTATTCATATCTTAGATCCTATTTTGATTAATTTGGATGAAGAAAATACTCTTGATGATACTGATGATGTTAATGATGAATATGAGACTATTGACATTGACATTGATTTACCTAATATGCTTTCTTCATAATTAACTCTTACACCTAGTGTCGAACATTGTGATTCTCAAGAGGATCCTTGTTTGGAACTGGCTATCATTCCTACCATGTTGGATATAGTCCCTCTTGTGAGTTACCCACCTTCCCTAAATGATATACAACGAGATGGGGAGAGTAGGTGGCATACTTGATCAGCTTGTCCTTCGTGATATCTTTGTTGTGTGTTTGCCTGCTGTATTGTGCTTCTCCCATAATGTGTTTTCTAAATGTTGTTAGATTCTTTTATATGATCATTGTTACTTAGTTGGTGCAAGGTGATGAAGGAGTCGAAACTATTGTTCAAATTCTTCTATATGTATCTATATTCTTCTATGCATTGTTCAATATTATGTCGTAACTATGCTATTGTTCGTAAATGTTTCCTTGTGTAATCTGCTTGGATTTGAGATATGGTAGCACTAATTATTTTTTGTCTCCATGTCATGGTCTGAGAAGATTTTCCTTCGTATATCTTATGTGATCTTTCCTCCTTTGTGATTATAGTTCTACTTTCTTTGGGGAATGATGTCAATTCATTTGCAATAATATCATATATATATTATCTTATGATCATACTAATCCCATAGCAAGTAGTTCCCTTCTATGTTATCTCTATGTTTCTATGATATTTCCCTTTATTTGTCTTCATCTCGGGGCATCTCGACGTGGAAACGTAATCAGTGGAGTTGTTTATGTTTTTGTTAAAGCCATTGCTCTTGTTAAAGTGTCAACAATGACTTTAACATGAGGGCATACGCTCTGCTCACCTATTGCACACATGCACTTTTCGATGCGCACATATTATGTTTCAAGATACTTTTTTTTTCCCTTTTTGGATTAGTAACTAATCCTTAAAGCATGGATTTATATTTTAGGATCTCTTGATCCCTCCAATTTCAAATACACACATATTTTGATCCCTTAAGGTCGAAGGTGTCCTTAAGACTAGATCTCTTTTGTTTTTATTTTTATTCTTATGGAATAGAATATTCCTAAGAATAAATCCTTGAAGGGTTGACTAGTGAGTAGCCACATTCACTAGGTGGTTCAATTCCATCTTTCTAGTTGCACCATTTTCCTATCTGGTTCACGATGGGACATAAGTTCTCATTGGGCAAGGTAATCACACATTCTTTCTCTCTCTAGAGATGTCTCACTTATTATGATCTAGGAGTTGATGAAGACTTGAGTCCCTGGGGGTTTAAGGTTTCCCTTTGACCCTTGGATTATGATAAGATTATCTTTTCATTCTGATCTCCTTTACCAAGAGTTTGCATCACGTCCATACTCTTGCTAAAGTGGGGGCTTAATGTATTGGCTTAAAATGGAAGCACTTCAATGATAAGAGTGTTTAACCATCTGATTAAGTGGTTTAGGGTCATGTTAAGTGCCTTGATCTAGTCTTTGCATGTATTTGGCTTTCTCCCCACTTTCCACTTCTTTCCTGCACTTGATTTCTTCATTCTAGGTGAAATTAGGGATAGGATCTTAAGGATTCTCCTAAAATTTCCCTCTTTTGTGGCTCTATTTTCTAGGTAGGACTTAGAAATAGGTCATCCTGGCCTTCATCATAGTTATCATAGGATTTTATGCTTATCCCTGGCATTCTGTCCCTATCTGATATCATTTTTAGGTCTTTGGGCTTCCCCAGGACCTCCTGTCCTGGTTCTGACTAAATCTGGGCCCAGGGTCAAATTTGAGGTGGATCTTGACTAGGTCAGGATCGATCTCAAACCTAACTAGGTTAGGTTTGAACTCGAATCTAACTAGGTCATTCCCAACCTTGATTTTTCCCCCTTCCTTCAAATTTCTAGAATCCTTGATTTTCGGGCATCGGGCTTTCGGGATATTTGTTTTCCTACCTCCGAGTTTGCCATTCCAGGTTTTGGGATAGTAAATCCTCTAATTTCATTTAATATAGGTATATTTTCTAAAGGTTAGGACCTAATTTGGATTTAATTCTCCAAGGTGGCCCCTCTAGAGGATTGTGCCCTAGTTCACTATAAAAGGAGGCCTTCCTCTCTCATTTTCTCATCCACAATCAAGAAATTGACATCCTTATTCACATCTCATCTCAAGTGCAAGAAAGTCTTCAAGCATTCAAGTGTTCAAGCATCCATCCATCAAGGAGATCCATTGTTAGCCATTGAAGGATTCAATCTCTTTGGAGCCCCCTTGAAGATCCATCCTTTTCCATTCATTCAAGCCTTCTCATATGCAAAGCTCAAGCCAAGATTGGTGTTGAAGATCAAATGCCATTGATTGGAGACATCCTACATTCATTATACATCCATTGAAGCATTCCTACTTGTGGATATGAGGATTCAAATCCTCTACAAGGACTTCAACATAAGCGAGGTGATTTGTTTCAATTACTTTGTTCATGAACACTATATTTCAATTCAATTTCAAGGTTAATTCCTAAATTGGGGTTTGACCAAGGTAAACCCCCCATACAAAAAAAAATCCCATTTTCTTGTAGGTACAGGTGTGGGATTTTGGATCTAAGAGTGAATTTGGATACCCTTTTCAGTGAACTTCTGAGATCTATGAACAGAATCAGAATCGGCCTTCAAATAAAGAATGTAGTATTTGACCTTTTATGAGGGTCAAGCTCGACCTGAGCTCATCTTGGAGAAAGATTTCTAAGTTTTTTCTGTCTCGGCATTTCCAGTCCAAAATAGGTTGTGTTGGGTATATTCTTAATTTTCTGAGGTTTTTGTCCAAACATTGGTTTAGTCCTCTGGTCTGTGAAGTTTTCCTAGGTACAGGTGTTGGAATTTCTGCAAAAAATTGTCATAGCCCATTTAAAAAATCCTTACCCTAGGTCTTGTCCTTGAATAATTTTGAATTCATTCAAAAACCCTAAATGTTTTCCATTTTCAAAATAAACCCTAAGTCATTCTCCTCATTTCTTTTCGAACGTTACTTTTTAAGTCACTTAAGTTCATTAAAGAGCACATGCATTTGTTTTTCATGCGGGGGTTATATCTTTTTCTAAGTCTAGAACCCCGGTGATATAAATAACATATCCTATGTCCTAATTACCTTGTATTCTAATGTTTCAAGTTTCATTCAACTGTGAATCTTTAAAGAAGATCTAACGGCGGTCGCGTGTTCACATGGAATATTTCCAAGCCATGCGAACATGTGAAATAACCATTGATTTTATAATGAAGCTTGATGTGGAAACAAGGTGGGACCACTGAAAAATATTTCACAAGTGGTGGCCTTTTATTTGTAAAGGACAGTGGGGCCGGTGATAGAGGAATCTCCAAAGTTTGAAAAGCAATAAGGGGAAGATCGGATGGCTATCGTATAATCGCATGGGATCTTAGAAGCCTATGCGATCATGTGACAAGCCGTTGATCTTGCATTAAACCAAGTGAAATTTTTAGGTGGAACTTTTGACAGATGTGCACGAATAATGTTTTCTCATTGGCTAGTATCAATAGACACCAGTGCTTGGAAAGAAAGAAAGTACCTGACAATTTGCCAGGTGTTGCAAGCATGGATTTTCTTTATTGACAAAGGCAAGGTGGGACCGGTGATTTGAAGGAAGAAAATGATGGTGAATTCTAATGGGTTTTTTCATGCTCGCATAAGCTTCTTTTAAGCTATGCGATCATTCAAATAACATTTTGTCTTAACAGTGGAAGTTACAAGAGACCGCCAAAAATAGAAAGGTAACATGAGGGTTAGTCGCATGTTCACATGAGTGTTTTTCATGATATGCAATCATGCGATAGGCCGTTAGATCATTTGCTAATGAGGATCAACGTTTCTATTTCAAACTGGAGATAAAGTGGTGCAAAGTTGAAGTTTCCCGTTGAGAAGTGACAGTTCGCTCTTCTGGAGGAGTAATTGTTTCAATCATGCTAAATTAATTGTTGACATGACTGCTTTAATGGCTCATATATTATAATTTTTCACACTCTCAGAAGCACAAAGAGATCAAAAATTTGTAGAGACTCAGGCGTGAAGAATTACGAGGACTGGTTACTATTCCCCGGTGGTTTCTGAGAAAAAAAGGTTGGTGAAATACTTGTGTGAATTGCTTCCTTACTAAAAGAATCATAGTTCTATATTTTGTCTATCTTGCAAAGATTTCTTTTAAAGATAAACCTTAAAATGGCACCAAGGAAAGAATTGTCATGTAAAATTGAGTATAGTGAAAGAGGTTTGCACGAGGATTTATTGCAATTACTTCCCGGCTCTTCCACTACCCCGGTGAAAACCAGGAGTTTGATTCCCAAAGATCCTAGGGTAAAAATAGCAGAGGGTTTATATGACACAGCAAGTTTTATTAGAGAGGCCAAAATTGGTACAATCAACGCAAGAGGTGACTTTGATATCATAGGATTGGAATTATTCAAAGTAGGGTTTAGTCAGAGAAATGCCCCTCACCCTGTAAGCAATATATGGTAGTCTGACCTAGGAAAACTTGTCGTGCCTGGTGTCTTTTTAGATGTAGATTTGATGACCTAGGTTGCAAAGAGTTATGATCCAATCACTAAAGAAGTTAGGGATGCAAAGGGAGTATTACTGATTAAAGTTTTTGCTGAAGAAATCAGGAAGGTGTTTAGGTTAAGTGAACCCTCAAACAGTTTGGAGAGCATTGATTTTGAAGAACTAAGGCAAGTGTATAATGCACAAAGGAACTATTTCAGAGGCAAGTTGTTGAAGGATTTCTGCACCAAAATTGGAAAAATGGTTATTGTGGGATAGAACACTCAGGAGCCTTTTAAAATAGAATATTTTGATCTCAGAGCTAAGGGTACATATTGGTCATTATGTCAAATTTTTGGAGAGGATGTTAGTGAAAGGATGCCAATACACTTGATGTGCATGATGATCCAAATTTTACATGCACACGTATCTATTACTTTTGATTTTTCTCCTTTTATTGCTGAATTAATCCATAATGGATTAGTGAAGATTCAAAAGAATGAAGGTGACAGGCCCTTTTGCTGGTACTCTTTCATAATGTACATGTTTTTGTTTAAAGGAGCAAGTTATTTTGAACAAGAAATGGAATTAGTGAGAAAGAAGGATGGGCAAGATATGCCAGTCCAACTATGGAGCCTCACAATGACCTGGGATAAGAAGGATCATAGTTTCATTAATTTTGATAAATGTTTTGCAGCTAGACTCAGGAAGTTGTTTGTCTTAGACAACCCAAGAATCTTGGCAGTATTGGCACAACTTATTAGGCCAAACCAATTCACTAAGAATCTGAACATCGTACACAATTGGGGAGATTTTATTTTCTACAATGTATCAACTGTCATCAGGTTGTATGGTTTCAGGGGGACCCCTTTTATATTGCCCTATCAGATACCCCTTAGGATTGGAATTGTAGAGTTCTTGGGGTGATTAGGAGATATTGAAGAGTGTGCCCTCACTGGGAAAGGCAAGGGAACTTTATTCCCAAATGTTACCATTGCCCATCAATTCATAATTACCAAGGGTGGATGGGTTTACATGGATAAAATTATGGCTCCATACCATATGGCTACTGCAATTGCCAGAACAATAGATCCAGAAGGTTTCTATAATGAAATGTTTTAAAAGAGAGCCAAGTGTGCCATGATTAACCATATTTTTAATTTCCCTGAAGATATTGTCAGGAATATAGCAAAGATGTAGGAACAAGAGGTTATGAAAGAAAAATGGTTGGTATACAAGAAGACACTATATTTTATCCGGCAATTTGATTCAGGATGGGATCCCCTGAAAAGCATAACTCCAATGGGGAAGAAAATAGATACTCTTATGAATTGTTTTTGGGATATTTTTCAGACCCTAAATGAGAAGAAGGAAAAGGTTATGAAGGATGATCCAAAAAAGGCTAGACAATTGTTGAGCAAGCCTATGTTTGCAAAAGGATTACCCCTGGGGAGGTACATGGTGCAAAAGAAGACTGGTTACAATGTGGTGATACCAGAACAAAGCCAGCAAAAGCAAATAGATAAAAGGGATATCCCATCAACCTCACAACATGTTGGAAAACAAAAGGAGATTGTGGAGATCCCCGATTCTCCTCTTCCTCAAACTTCTGAGGATATAATTGATTCTCCACCCCCATCAAAAAGGAAAAGATTGGAAGAAAGACCTGCTCATGTTGAAAAGGAGTACTCCCCATCACAGTCTCCTCTAAGAATTTTTGATGACCAAGAGATTGCAGAACAAGTACAACAAGTAGATGCTCTAGGTCAAATCTTTATGACTTATGAAGAAGTAAATGAGGGAGTGCCAGAGCTACCAGAAGAACCCAAGTTGGATTTAACAGTAGGGGAATTGGCAGGTATGGAATTGGACCTTGTAATCAAGCAAGCTTGTGAAGAGTTTTTGGTTGATGATACTTTTGTTAAAACTAGGGCCTTTATGCAATTTCTTTGGAAATTAAACATCAAACAATTTCAAGAAATCTATGAGAAGAGACATGAAGAGAATCTGGAGAAGGATTTACAATTCATAGAGGAAGAAGTGAAAATAGAGATGACTGCAAAATTTAAACAAATCACTCCAGAATAGGGAAGAGATATGGTAAAGGTGTCAGGAGTACTAATCCTCATAGAATGGGATATAGCTGATGCAGTAGTGTTTGATGCAGTCAGAAAATAGACCACTCCTCTCCATAGAACTCTAGAGGAAGTAGAACAGGTTGTTAAAGGAGTCACTTTCAGTGATAACCATCAAGTGTTGGTAATGTGGTCTTTAAGAAAGAATGAAAGTGACAAAGGAAAACAAATTGTCAAAGATGACCTCTCAGGGAGTCTAATTGTAAGAAGAATTACTGATACTTCTTTGTTGGAAGCATCAGGTATGGTAATGGCCACGACACAATTAATAGCAAAAGTGGTAGAAAAGGAAGCTAAAGAGAAGGAAGAGCTCACTGCAAAATTGGAAACAGTTTTGAAGGTTTATGGTGAGATGAAACAGGGGATTCTTGAGAGAGATATTCTGATTGCAGATTTAAAGAAGAAATTGGGAGAACATGGCCCAATACAATTATTAGAGAAAATTCAGATAGCTTCCTCCCCTGCTGGGCCTTCCTCATCAAGCCCTATTATTGAACTCCCCCTTCCCCTTTTCCTCCTTCCATAAATGAGGAGGATATTGATCAAAAAGTAAAGGATAGGTTAGGTGAGAAGATAAAATATGTTGTGTCACATTTTGTTGCAAAGGTGAGGCCTAAAGAAATATACAAATCTACAAAACAATTGGCAGATGTCTTAGCAATTTTTCAGAAAGAGGTGGCTACTGTGGACAAAATTTTGGAAAGGTGGTCTGCAAGAAAAGATAGTCCGAGGTCATGGTTTGATCAAAATAAGGATACATCTGTTGTAAATATAGAGCTAATAAATACTTACAGGTTTGTCAAGGATCTTTTTGACTTTGAGGTAAATAGGGAGAGTATAAGAAGAAGGTCAGAAATCCTAAGGGCAAGATATTTCCAAGATGATTTCCAAATTTTTCTTGGTCTTATTAAGGCAGATGGGGTAATCAAAGATAAAGATCAATGGATGGAGAAAATAGATAGACAAGTACTGTCTAAAGTAGATTCCATTTTATGTACAGATGATAATACCCCATTCATACAATTTATTGAACTCTTTCAGGATGCTAGGATATACTTTGCAAATGTAAGAATAGAGGTTCACCAGTTGGTTGCTGAGTGGGACAAGTTGTCCCCAAAGAAATATGAGGTCCTTGCCTTTCATTGGCCAAGTGAAGAAACCTACATAACTTGGGAATCGACATATCTGTCAGAAGATTCAGAAGAAAAGGCATCGGGTGAAGAAGCGGCAGGTATTAGTACTCCAAACCCTTGAAGATCAAAGTAAAAAAGGACAAAGATGTCAAGCAAGTTATCATAGGCATGAATGTGACACCTGGCCAAAGTTGAATTACCCTTGGGAGCTATTACAAGATTTTGATGCTTTTCCTAACAATCCATTTTGAAGATTTGTAACAAGAAAAGGAGGAAGAAGAATAGACTACACATGGAACCTGATACAGAATTTGAGGAAGAACGATTTCAAATAGAGGATGATGTAATTTAGCTGAATGGCAGTCATCATTCATGCAAAAAATTTAGCAACTGCTCTAAAATATCCTTAGACAAAGGTGCCACCTGCAAGATTGTTGGAAATAGATATTTGTAACCTGTTGTTACAAACAACTTTGTCAGTTTGTAATCTTGTTTTTAGTGCAAGATCTTTTAACAGCCATCTAAAGCTTGTTGCATCCTTTTGAGGATTCCAAGATGGCTGATTGGTATAAGTAGCAAGTCTTTGTTCATTAGAGGTGGTTGAAAATACTCTGTAAGAAAGGTTCTGAATACAAAACCTTATTTTCTAAAAGTGAGAAGATACTGTATCTATGCATTTTGACCATTAATACAAAACATTGAAGCTTTGTTACTACTATTTTGTTGTCTTTGTGTATGGAATGTGTTAGTTTTCTTATGTATTTAAATTGCAAGGCTTTCTTAAATGCATTATTCACAAGGTGAATATAGGGGTTAAGCTTAAGTTTCTTTCAAGGAAAGAGTAAAATCTTAGGGGAGATCTCTGGGAATGACTAATCCATGTATGAATTTGATGACAGTAGTAGGAATTAAAAGGATGGTATGTTAGGCATGTCATTTGAGTTTTAGGAAATTAGTTTTGATAGTTATATGCAGAGGTAGGGTTTGACTCTATCGCCCAAGTGGATAAGGCACTGGTTTCAGATCTATTTACATTGATTTGCCACCCTAAATCTAAATAACTGTTTCATTTTACTTTATTTATACAATCACAAACCTGAATCATTCTATGACAAGTTCATAGATACGCTTTGTAATGCTTTGTAGAAGCACTGAATGAGGTTAACCTTCCTTGAGTTCAACTCTAAAAAGAAGAAGGATGAATATTCTTAAGCCATTGTTTTGTGTTGTTTCTTTCATGATTTCCATCATAATATTGTGTATCAGGATAATATGGGCCATACTTAGAGTTCTCTTATCTTATTGAGTTGAGTTTGGAAGCGAGGATAGAACAGTGAAGGAGCTAGTTCACAATTTAGAGCTCAGTCAAAACTATGAATTGGAATAGGTACACCCACCTGAGTATTCATACTCGAAGTGAAGAAGGTTTTCTAACCTTATTACCTTAGTGTTTGCATCTTGCTAGATTATGTCCATTGGGATTATAGGAGTATTTGATAATCTACAGATTTGAGCACTAACAGGTTGCAGAATTGCCCAAAAGTACACACAGACATCAGAAATTGACATTTTCCAGATCTGCCCTAATTTGAGGTTAGTATTTGTATTTCATTTATTTGAGATTTCAAGCATAATCCAACTATAGGGAAGTATAGGGCTTCTCTCCCTCTTTCATATTCTTCATAGATTGATTCGATTGTGCATTAACCTTTTGGTTGATCAAATTGGATCTCTCATTTGGGAATTTGGATTTAGGAGTGAAACTCATATTTTCCCCACACATCTATCTACTCTCACATATTTGAATAGAGGTCATTCCAAATTACCTCTATTCAAATATAACATTTTTGAAATTTAAAATATACACCACATTATATGCTTCACCTAATATAATAATAATAAATAATTCTTTTAATTTGATGAATTTAGACTAAGTTGAGGTGATCAGACACGAGAGTTTTTATATTCAAGAAAATTTGTAGCAAAAAAATCATAATTAATTATTTACTTGGAAAAAAAACAAAAAAAATATACATCACATCTAGACATGAGTCTACTAATTTTATCTAGAATCTTATAAAAAAATATTATCATTTGATTTTTTTTAATGTGGTCAGACATACACCTACTTGTTATCTTTCTAGTCCTAATTTTTTTTATAGACTTATTGAAAAATAGCTATAACTTTCAAACTGTATAACATTTTTGAAATCCAAAACATGTGTCACATTCTATGCTTTTACTACTACAAGAAAAATAAAATAAAAATTCAATTTGATAAAGTTTAGACTAAGTTAATGTGGTAAGACATGAGAGTTTTTGTATTCTGGAAAAGTTGTAGAAGAAAAATCATAATTAATTATTTACTTGGAAAAAAATTACAAAAAATTATGTGTCACATCCAAACATGAGTCTACTACTTATATCTATAATCATGTAAAAAAAAACTATCATTTGATTATGTTTAAGGTGGTCATAGATACACCTACTTCTTATTTTTTTCCTGAAATTTTTGTACTTCTTATTGAAATTTGAAATTTGAAATTTTCAACATATAGAACAATTATTTTTCAAAAAAATCCTAGTATCTTAGAAACTAAATTCAATTTTTGACATATTATCTTCTTACATATGTTTGATATAATATTTATAACTTGTACAAATTTTTATGTCAACTTTCCTAAACCCAATTTTCTAAATTTTCATTGCCACTTAAGGGTCTAGTTTGGCATACCATGATCCTGCACATACCCTGAGACGTAGCCAATTTTGTTATATGTTACCACTAATGACAAAGGGTGAGATTGTTGGCAATTTGGCTGAGTAGGATGTCAATTTTTTATCATTATGGCAACATATAATCACTATGATGATCGCACTATAGTAGCAAGCAATTTTGTAAGAGCGCAAGAAAAAATTGTCTAAGTACAATAGTATTTTCCAGTCTAATCAAAGACAATTTTGGTTAGCGATGTTCACAGAAACAATTTTAGTGCATGTGCACTTGAAAATGGATAATTCTATGTATAATAAAGTCACATGTGAAAGCGCAAGTTTGTACGACATGTACAGAAGGAGATATTGCAGAATAATAGAGATAGAGTTGAAGCTGACCTGAACAGAGCAAGAAGACATAATAAGAATATTAGTTAAGGGATTATTTTATTTATCAAAATAATGAATTATCCATATAATGGGTGACATCCTAGATATTAACTCTTAGGCAGCATGAATTAGTTTTGTATTTAGGAAAGAGTTTATGCTTGGTAAAGCCGGCTATAAGTTATTATTCTTAATAACTTATATATATGTAAGAAGCATGTAATGCATAGTAAAAGATGTAATAAGATATTGTAATTTTGTAATACTATGATGTGAAGTTGTATATTGCAAAAGAAAATAAATCAGACTCTATATATGAAAGCGAAGAGCCTAGAAAGATAAATCAGAATAGGAAAGCTATTCAGCAACAGTGAAAGGTTATATTCTTTACCTTTGTATTCAAATATCATTGTATTTTACATGTTTGGGTAGTGAGATCATCTTGTAAACATCCTATTTTGTAATACCAACTCCTAGTAGGGTTTAGGTTTCTAACAAGGCCTAGAGTCCTTTAATCAGGATAGAGACACTATATGCATGTAATAGCCTCCTAACAAGGTCAACATCCTTAACTAGATACTTTTGATTAGTGGATCAGTTGTGGGTATCAGCCCCACTGGGGTCTTCCCTTGGCCGGGGTTTCCTCAAGAATAAAAACATGGTGTTATGAGTTCATTTTCTTTATTGTTATGCTTGTTATTTAGTTTACTTTATTTTGCAAGCTTCAAGTTAATTTGTTATATCCATAATTGGACCAAAGTAAAAGTTTGTAGAATACTAATTCACCCCCCCTCTCAATATTCCCTATTTCTAACAACAAATATTTCTTGGAAAGTGGAAACGAATATGAATTGTTGATCGATTTGACCAAGATTTCTAGGAGGATCTAAACCCTAATTAGGTCAATTAATTAGGAAGCTACAAAACTAATACGTAAGGATGAATTGAGAAATAGACTAAGAGAGAAGACAATGAGGCACAGAACAAAGAACATAGACAAAGTAGTTAAGGCTACCAAGCAAAGGAAGTGAATAATTATTGTGAAATCAGTTAGAGAAAGGTAATGATACTATAAAGAGCACAAAGGATCTAACTTAGCATACATGTAGATGCATTATTATAGATAAATTATTACTACTAGAATATATTATTATTTTTGTATTCTTCAATCCCACATATTGGATAGGATTTAACAAGATTTTATTGTAAATCTCCTAACATAGTGCACACTTAATGAGATTTACAACATCCTTTAACTAGGTAGATTTTAGCAAGTCTTATTTTTTATTACTCCTAATTGGATAAATCACCAGAAAGTGATATTTTGTATGCTCTAACCAAGAAACCTTTACACTGTCATAGTGAAGGATTGTGGGTGTCATCCCCACCAAAATTTTCCCCTCTCACCAAGGGTTTTTGCATAACCAAAATCATGTGTCAAATATTTTTATGTTTCTTTTATGTGTGATAGATGAATGAGTTTACTTTAGTTTACTTACATTCATAAAATAATTTGTTAAGTTTTATGCATGCAAAGTAAAAGAGGATAAAAATAAGAATTGAAGGTTAAAAGATTAATAAGGTTCCGATTCACCCCCCTCCCACCCTCTAAGAACCTTAACTTTCAAACAATCCCTACTTAGGTATATTACAACCGAGAGAAAGTTGAAAAACCCCAACCACAAAATTAATCAAAAACCAACACAGTCTCTTTCAAAGATCTCCTATCACCACTACTACTAACCTTAATATTGTCATAGTTTATCAACACTAAACATCTTAAATATTTTATGTTTCTCATAGATCTACAAAAACTAATATGGTACATCTTCATAAAGTTCCAATAGTTTAGAAAATAGAATCTATGTCTTGATAACCAAGAAATTGAGATGAAGTTAAATAAATATCATATAACCATAACAAGGTATTCTTCCTCACTTATTTGGCTTTCTTTCCTATTCTTTTCCACTTTATTTAATCTTCTCTTTCTGGTGACCACTCCAAATGGGGCCTTCTTCATAATCCAATCAACCACCCTACAAAGAGAGAGAATTGCATTGTTAAATTGATCTTTGTCATGCGCTGACATAGTATAAGAGCCTTCCAAAGAAGCAATTCTCTTTTGCAAGTCATCAATTTGACTTTAGAGGTTAGAGGATGCACTTTTATTGTCCAAAATAGGGGAAGACGATGTGTTATCTAGGGTTTCATTACCAGGATGGGTGGGGGATTCACACCCGATATTCACTGTATCATCCAACTCATTTAGATTCACAATTAGGGTATGTGCAAGATCATGAGCGGCCAAACTATGCCCTTAAGTGGAAATGAAAAATCAGCAAATCAGGGTTAGTCAACTTGACGTTAAAATTTCAACTAGCTATCAACCTAATATCAAAAAGTTGTAAGAATAGAATCTATAGAAAATTGAATGTAGTTTCTAAAATACTAGGCCTTTTTTGAAAAAAAATTTAGTATGATTTCTGAAAAGTATAGGTTTCAATGCAATAGTACAAAAATGTCTGGAAAAAAATAAGAAGTAGGTGTATGTCTAACCACCTTAATCATAATCAAATGATAATATTTTATTATAAGATTTTATATATAAGTAGTAGGCTCATGCCCGGATGTGACGCATATTTTTTTGTAATTTTATTCCAAAAAAATAATTAATTATGAATTTTCTGCTACAACATTTTCAGAATAAAAAACTCCCATGTCTGACCACCTTAACTCATTCAAAACTTTACAAAATTCAAAAACAAAAAATTCCTTATAGTAGGTGAACCATAGAATGTGACACATTTTTTGGATTTCAAAAATGTTATACCATCTGAAAGATATAGTCATTTTTCAATCAATATATAAATAAGCACTTTAGAGGTAACTCAATTAGAAAATAACTAATAATTACTTATAAAATTCAAAATTTGGCAACAATTATATTGATAGAAAGCTGATAATCTCCTTAAGATACCCTTTTCATTTCATCAAATTCAGGTGAAAAAAAAATTCGTCAGCTACATGGTCAATGTCTAGAAATCAAAGAAATAGGGGAAAAACACATTTTTAAGACATTTCAATAGTTGACCATGTAGGTTTGGTGCACAAAGCATTAAAGAGCCTAATCGGATACCTGATATTTTCATGTACCTGATATTTCCATGTACCTAAAAATGCTGGCAAAATTTTGATTTTTAACTTTTCCCTCCCTTTTCTCTCTCTTAATTTCTCTAACCCCTTTCTCCCTCCCATTTCTCCACCCTTCATATGATATATTATATATATAATATATTAGATTATATATTATATATATTAAATATAATATAATATCAATTATATATTAAATATTATATAATATACATTTTACATTAAATATTATTTAATATATATTAATATTAAATGTTACATTATATATCATATATTATATATTATTTTATATGTATAATATATTAATATGTATTTTACAACTATGTATGAAAGGTTGGAAGATTGCAGAAAAATCATGGATGGCCATTGAAAGAAGCAAAGGAAATCAATAAGCCATTTAAAAAAATCATGGGCTGCCATTGAAATAAGCTATTTTGTTGGAGGGAAGAGCAAAAAACATCTTCTAATTTGTAATGGCCCAAAGCGAAGGGAGTATCTCTATTTCCAGATGTATTTTAGGTTGCCCATCTATACAGTTTGGTGAAGAAGCGTATGCATTTTCTAATTCCCACAGCTCCAATTGTTACCAATTTGTGCCTCTTAAATACTATGAAGATTTCCATACATGTCTTTTATAAGAACTTCATGGGGTTAAGGAAGAAAATGAAATACGTAGGGCATTAAAATGTGTCAAAAGGGGTCATGGGGACTTCCTATGGGTCCCCGTATGTCTTATCACATGTAATAGGACCCCTAGAAAGTCCTCGTGACCCATTTTGACACATTAGAACCCTCAAGTGTGTCCTAAGGTGTCCTAGGACCCCTTCGGACACACTTGAGCATTCAAATGTGTCAAAAGGGGTCATCAAGACTTCCTAGGGGTCCTAGTACACCTTATCATGCATTAGGACCCCTAGGAAGTCCCCATGACCCCTTTCGACACATTGGAATCTTCAAGTGTGTCCTAAGGGGTCGTACAACCCCTTCAAACACACTTGAGCATTTAAATGTGTCAAAACAATTCATGGGGACTTCCTATGGGTCTTAGTACACTTTATCAGGCGTTAGGACACCTAGGAAGTCACCATGACCCCTTTCGACAGATTGGAACCCTCAAGTGTGTCCTAAGTGGTCCTACGACCCCTTCAGACACACTTGAGGGGTCAAATATGTCAAAAGGGGTCATAGGGACTTCTTAGGGGTCCTAGTATGCATTATCACGCGTTAGGACCCATAGGAAGTCCCCATGACCCATTTTGACACATTTGAACCCTCAAGTGTGTTTGAAGGGGTCCTATAACCCCTTCGGACACACTTGAGGGTTAAAATTGTCAAAAGGGGTCATGGGGACTTCCTAGGGGTCCTAGTATGCCTTATCATGTGTTAGGACCCCTAGGAAAACCCCGTGACCCCTATTTACACATTGGAATGCTCAAGTGTGTCGTAAAGGGTCCTACGACCCCTTCAGACACATTTGAGCATTAAAATGTGTCAAAAGGGGTCATGGGAACTTCCTAGGGGCCCTAGTATTCCTTATCATGCATTAGGACCCCTAGGAAGCCCCCATGACCCATATTGACACATTGAAATGCCCAAGTCTGTCCTAAGGGGTCCTACAATGCCTTCATACACACTTGAGAATTCAAATATTTCAAAAGGGGTCATGGGGACTTCTTGGGGGTCCTAGTACACCTTATCACACATTAGAAACCCTAGGAAGTCCCCATGATCCCTATTGACACATTGGAATGCTCAAGTGTGTCCTAAGAGGTCCTACAACCCCTTCAAACACACTTGATCATTAAAATGTGTCAAAAGGGGTCTTGGGGACTTTCTAGGGGTCCTAGTACCCCTTATCATGGGTTAGGACCCCTAAAAAGTCCCCACGACCCCTCTTAACACATTGGAATGCTCAAGTGTATCCTAAGGGGTCCTACGACCCCTTCGAACACACTTGAGCATTAAAATGTTTTTAAAAGGGGTCATGGGGACTTCCTAGGGGTCCTATTATGTCTTATCACATGTTAGGTCCCCTACGAAGTCCCCATGACCCCTTTTGACACATTGGAATGCACAAGTGTGTCCTAAGGGGTTCTATGACCTCTTCGGACACACTTGAGAGTTCAAATGTGTCAAAAGGGATCATGGAGATCTCCTAGGGGTCCTAGTATGCCTTATCACATGTTATGACCCCTAGGAAGTCCCCATGACCCCTATTGACATATTGGAATGCTCAAGTGTGTCTTAAGAGGTCCTATAACCCCTTCGGACACACTTCAGCATTCAAATGTTTCAAAAGAGGTCATGGGGACTTTTGAGGGGTCCTAGTATGCCTTATCATGTGTTAGGACCCCTCAGAAGTCCCCATGACCCCTATTGACACATTAGAACCCTCAAGTGTGTCATAAGGGGTCATAGGAACCCTTCATACCCACTTGAGTGTTCAAATGTGTCAAAAGGGGTCATGGGGACTTCATAGGGGTCCTAGTATGCCTTATCATGCGTTACAACCCCTAGGAAGTCCCCATGACCACTTTTTAAACATTAGAACCCTCAAGTGTGTCCGAAGGGGTCATAGGACCCCTTTGGACACACTTGAGGGTTCAAATGTGTCAAAAGGGGTCATCGGGACTTCCTAGTATGCCTTATCATGTGTTAGGACCCCTAAGAAGTCCCCATGACCCCTTTTGGCACATTGGAACCCTCAAGTGTTTCCTAAGGGGTCCTATGACCCCTTCGAACACACTTGAGCATTGAAATGTATGAAAAGGGGTCTTGGGGACTTCCTATGGGTCCTAGTACACCTTATCACGTGTGAGGACCCCTATGAAGTCCCCATGACCCCTATTGACACATTGGAATGCTCAAGTGTGTCCTAAGGGGTCCTACAACCCCTTCGGATTCAAATGTGTCAAAAGGGGTCATGGGGACTTCGTAGAGGTCCTAGTACACCTTATCACATGTTAGGATCCCTAGGAAGTCCCCATGACCCCTATTGACAAATTGAAACCCTCAAGTGTGTCCTAAGGGGTGCTAAGACACCTTCAGACACACTTGAGCATTCAAATGTGTCAAAAGGGTTCAAGGGGGCTTCCTACGGGTGCTAGTACACCTTATCATGCATTAGGACCCCTGGGAAGTCCCCATGACCCCTTTTAACATAGTGGAACCCTCAAGTGTGTCCTAAGGGGTCCTATGACCCCTTTAGATACACTTGAGGGTTCAAATGTGTCAAAAGGGGTCATGCAGACCTTCTAAGGGTCCTAGTATGCCTTATCAAATGTTAGGACCCCTAGGAAGTCCCCATGACCTATTGACACATTGGAATGCTCAAGTATGTCCTAAGGGGTCTGACGACCCCTTAAAACACACTTGAGCATTCAAATGTGTCAAAAGGCATCATGGGGACTTCCTAGGGGTCCTAGTACACCTTATCACATGTTAGGACCCCTAGGAAGTCCCCATTAACCCCTATTGACACATTGGAATGCTCAAGTGTGTCCTAAGGGGTCATGCGACCCCTTGGGACACACTTGAGCATTCAAATGTTTTAAAAGGGGTCATGGGGACTTCCTAGGGGTCCTAGTATGCCTTATCACATGTTAGGACCCCTAGGAAGTCCCCATGACCCCTATTAACATATTGGAATGCTCAAGTGTGTCCTCAAGGGTCCTATGACCTCTTCGAACACACTTGAGCATTCAAATATTTCAAACAGGGTCATGCAGACTTCCTAGGGGTCCTAGTATGCCTTATCACATGTAAGGACCCATAGGAAGTCCCCATGACTCCTATTGACACATTGGAATCCTCAAGTGTATCCTAACGGGTCCTACAACCCCTTCTGACAAACTTGAACATTCAAATATTTTAAAAGGGGTCATGGGGAGTTCCAAGGGGTCCTAGTATGCCTTATCATGCGTTAGGACACCTAGGAAGTCCCCATGACCACTATTGACACATTGGAACCCTCAAGTGTGGCATAAGGGGTCATAGGAACCCTTCAGACACACTTGAGGGTTCAAATGTGTGAAAAGGGTTCATGGGGACTTTGTAGGGGTCCTAGTACACCTTATCATGCATTAGGACCCTTAGGAAGTCCCCATGACCCCTTTTAACACATTAAAACCCTCAAGTGTGTCCTAAGCGGTCATAGGACCCCTTCAAACACACTTGAGGGCTCAAATGTGTCAAAAGGTGTCATGGAGACTTCCTAGGGTTCCTAATACACCTTATGATGTGTTAGGACCCATAGGAAGTCCCCATGACCCCTATTGACAGATTGAAATGCTCAAGTGTGTCCTAAATGGTCCTACAACCCTTTCAAACACACTTGAGAGTTCAAATGTGTCCAAAGGGGTCATGGGGACTTCCTAGGGGTCCTAGTACACCTTATGACATGTTAGGACCCCTAGGAAGTCCCCATGACTCCTTTTGACACATTAGAACCCTCAAATGTGTCCTGAGGGATCGTAGGACCCTTTCAGACACACTTGAGGGTTCAAATGTGTTAAAAAGGGTCATGGGGACTTTCTAGGGTCCTAGTACACCTTATCACATGTTAGGACTACTATGAAGTCCCCATGACCCCTTTTGACACATTGGAATACTCAAGTGTGTCCTAAGGGGTCCTACAACCCCTTCGAACACACTTGCCCATTCAACTATGTCAAAAGTAGTCATGGGGACTTCCTAGGGGTCCTAGTATGCCTTATCATGTGTTAGGACCCCTATGTAGTCCCCATGACCCCTTCGAATGAACTTGAGGGTTGAAATGTGTCAAAAGGGGTCATCAGGAATTCCTATGGGTCCTAGTATGCCTTATCACATGTACTATGACCCCTAGAAAGTCCTCATGACTCATTCTTGGAGTCTCTCAAAGATCAACTTGGGATTATACTATATCTAGTTTTTCTAAAGTCCATTTGTAATTGCTAAGGACTCACAGGTGTTTTATAAACCTTGAGTTTCCTAAGTCCTAAAGGACATAACACATGATAGCTTCTTATTACAGGCTTAAAATAATAGGTTAGACATATGAAAAGGTTAACCAAGGCTTTAGGATAGCTTAGAGTTTTTAATTAGGACATTTTAGCAAGTTTTACAAAAGTGCAACAAAAGTTGTTAAGCAACTTTTCAAAAGTTGCTAAGCATCTTTTTCAAAAGTTGTCAAAAGTTGCTAGTTTAGGCCTAATCGATGGTTCTAACTAAATCCAACCAATTAAAAAGTATTTTCTTAGTGGATGAAATTTATTTAAGTGTCTAAGAACCTTCCCAATAGAACAAGTTCATTTTGTATGGCTTATTTTGAAGAATCAATAAAGTTTCCTAGTTTTTTCTTAAGAATTTCCTATTCTTTGTATTGTCTACAAACTGTATGGAGTGGGGAGAGTGGATTAATGATCTGAGGCATAGGAGAAGTTGATAACCTTGTAGATGCACCAAGTCTGAGGTCCATTGGTGATTCCAAACTCAAGTTATAGACCATTTTCTATAAACAATCCAGAAACCCTAGTTCCAGCAGGGTTTTGTGCAAATGGAGCTATAGATCATGACTGTACCATCCAAATTGCATGAAAAACAATGAATATGAAATTTTTTTGAATGCATTTTCAGATTCCAAAAGGAGGAGATCAGGAAATAAGGTTTACTATTTTTGCTAGCAAGCCCTAGACCAAATATCTCTATGTATTTGGTCCTAAATTATAGGAGTTTGAGTGTGTAGCATTGCAAATGAATGAAGCGACCAAGTTGAGGGTGGATTTGGAGTAAGTTGGAATCCTACTAAGTTCCTAGAAGACTAGTTTTAGTTAATGCACCCATTCCTTAGGACTTTCTTTGAAAACCAAGCCTAATTAGGCCTGATTAGGACTGTGTACTTAGGAAGAAGTTTGGAGTGCTAGAATAGATTGGTGACCTATCTTGTGGTGGATAGTTAGGGGTGTCTAGGGTATTCAAATACATCATATCTTCTTGTTTGATAGTTGAGTAACTTGTGAAGAATTCATTGAATTGGATAAGATCCTAAGGAATCCTAGTTTAGAGAAGTAAGACTAGGACTTTGGAAGATTGATCTATTTGTGTTAGATCTTTGAGAAATTAACCAAGGGAAGTTTTTCAAGTTGGTCAATAGGAAGAAATTGAAGGTTGAAACCCTTCCTTGGTCTAAGTACTTGAAACTTAGAAGTTTGAGGCCTAGGAACCTAAACACTTGGAGAAACAAACCTTCCATTGTTTCACATTGCATCAAGTGGTATCAGATCAGTTTGGGTTTTGAGGAGAGGCATAAAAGACATGATGTCTGAAGGAGAAGAAGGTGAAAGGGAGATCCCATCGAGGGTAACCAATGTGGAACTAGCAAAGCTAGTTAAGGAGCAAATGGCTGAAAGTAGAGCAGTCAGAGAGGAGAATAGAAACATGAAGAGGGAGTTGGACAAACTCAAAGGTAAGATGCAAAGGGGAGACAATGATGAGTCAGAAGAAGAGCCAGAGGGAGAAGAGTATGAAGAGGAGGTCCCTGTTGATCAAAGACCCCTTTTAAAAGCACTGGAGAGAGTGGGAGAAAAAGGTGGAGACCTACCAATCTTTCAAGTAAGTTGAACCCTGATGAATGTATGGATTGGATAGAGGCATTAGATAATCATTTTGAATGTGATTAGATCCCTGTAAGTCGAAGGGTCAAAATAGCTAAAGAAAATTTGAAAGGCCCTGCTCTCAATTGGTGGAATTTTCAACAAAGTGAGAGGGTTGATGAAGGCAAAGATCACATCAGTACATGGAAGAGGATGAAGGCAGAAGTCAGGAAATAATTTGTGCCAGAGGACTATGAAGTCCTAATCCACCAGAAGTTATAAAATCTCAAACAAAAGGATATGGATGTTAGCACATACAACCAAGAGCTCCACAATCTGACCCTCAGAGCTAAGGTGTAAGAAACCAACAAGAATAATTTGGGAAGGTATGTAAATGGCCTAAAATACAATATCCAAGATGAACTGACCCTAGTCACCCTGCGCTCAGTCCATCAGTGCTTCAATTTGGCATTGAAGATTGAGGAAAGACAAAGGAGGAAGCGAGACTCTAACTATAATAGAGGAAGGGGGAATAATTTTAGGGGAAAAGGAAGGTTCCAAGGGAGAGGTACTTTTTTCAAAAATTAGGATGACCAGAGGAGCCAATCATTTTAAAATGAATCTATTAGCAAGAATACTTTCAGGGGAAGAAGGTCTAACACTAGAGGAAGTGGAAATGGAAGATCAGGAGGAAGAGGGGGTAGTGTGTTCACTGGAAAGTGTTTCACTTGTAATCAGATAGGACACCAGTCCTTTAGATGTCCTCAAAAGATAGGAGACAATCCAAGGCAAGGAGGAGATAGGAGAGTTCAACTGCTCCAAGAAGAAGAAGATGGACAAAGCACATCCTCCTACCACTCCACAACCTCAAGGCCTACAGATCCTAAACATGGAGAGTTCCTGATGATGCAAAGGACTCTTTTGAAGGTGCCCAACCCTACAGAACCACCACAAAGGAAGGCTCTTTTCTGAACTACTTGCAAAATCAAGGGTAAGGTATGTAAGATTATCGTTGATTCTAGATCTACTGACAATATAACCTCTAAGGAAGTAGTTGACAAGTTGAAATTGTAGAAATTACCACATCTCTTCCCATACAAAGTCTCATGGCTAACCAAAGAGAAGTAGACCCTTGTAAATGAACAAGTGTGGGTAGAGTTTACACTAGGTGAATATGTTGACAAGATTTTGTGTGATGTAACTGACATCGATGCCTGTCATTTGCTAGTGGGGAGACCATGGCAATATGATGTCAAATCTAGGCATGATGGGGAAACTAATATCTATACCATAACTAAAGCAGGCATAAAATATACAATGAAGCCCTTACCTGATGATGGGAAACAAGACCATGTGGTGAGTAGCATCACTTTGGTAGGGGAAAAAGAGTTCATGCAGACCATAAAGGAGGACACACCCTACTTTGCTATAGTGGCAAGACCTAGAAAGAAAGTCTTGATGAAACCCATAGACAAGCCTAAGAAGGGACAATGGTGGGAAGATGTTGGCCCTAAAGAAGTCAAAGATCTCTTAGGGAGATATTAGGGCATAGTTATAGGAAGTACACCATATTCTTTTCCACCGAAGAGGGAGCTCAGTCATTGCATAGACCTAATCCCTGGAGCCACACTACCAAATAAGGCTGCCTACAAGTTAACCCCTAAACAAAATGCAAAGATTGCAAGAAAAATTGAAGATCTATTGTCCAAGGGTCTCATAAGGAAGAGTGTCAGTCCTTGTGCCTTACCTGCATTCTTAGCTCCTAAGAAGGAGGGCACTTGGAGGCTTTGCACTAACTCTAGGGCAATCAAAAAAATCATAGTGAGATATAGATTCCCTATGCCTAGGATGCAAGACCTTTTGGACTATCTAGGTGGTGCAAACTACTATTCAAAGGTAGACCTAAAGAGTGGATACCACCAAATCCGAGTAAGAGAGGGGGATGAATCAAAAACCACCTTCAAGACTATAGAGGGGCTCTATGAATGGCTTGTAATACCATTTGGGCTTTCTAATGCCCCAAGTACTTTTATGAGGCTCATGAATGAGGTCCTCAAGCCCTTCCTTAACAAGTTTGTGGTTGTCTACCTTGATGACATCCTAATCTTTAGCAAAGATGAAGAAGAACACCTAAGACACCTAGACCAAGTGTTGAAAAGGCTACATGAAGAGGAGTTGAAGATCAATCTTGAGAAGTGCATTTTCATGAAGGAGGAACTTATATTCTTAGGCTTTGTCATTTCTAAGGACTGTCTCAAAATGGATCCATAAAAAATAGAAGCCATCATCAATTGGCCACCCCCTACTAGCCCATCAGAGGTGAAGAGTTTCCATGGACTTTGCAACTTCTATAGGAAGTTTATCAATAATTTTAGTGGAGTGTGTGCACCTATGATAGAGACCATCAAAGGAAGAAGAAAATGTCAGTTTGCTTGGACAAATGAAGTAGGAAAGGCATTTGAAATTCTAAAACAAAAGATAGCACAAGAACCTATCCTAAGGTTCCCTGATTTTACCAAGATCTTCACTATGGAATGTGATGCCAGCATTAAAGCCATAGGTGGATTACTAAGCTAGGAAGCTAGGCTTGTGGCCTTTTTCAGTGAAAAATCAAATGGTGCTAAGAAAAAATACTCAGTCTATGACCTTGAACTGTATGCAATGGTCCAATCTCTTAAAAGATGGAGACATTATTTGTTACCCAAGGAATTTATAATGTTTACAGACAACCAAGCATTGAGTTTTTTGAATAGGCAGGATAAACTCAATCAGAGGCACATCAAATGGATGGAATTTATGAAGTCCTACACCTTCTCAATCAAACACAAGAAGGGGATAGTGAACAAGGTAGCAAATGCCCTTAGTAGGAGGAACCTAATGGTCCAAAACATTGAATTGGAAAGTGTGGGTGTCTCAGTCATGAAGGATATGTATGCCAAGGATGAAGACTTCAAAGAGATATATCAAGTATGCCAAGAGATGGGAGACAAGTACCATACTAAATTTGCAGATTATTTGATACAGGAAGGACTTCTATTCAAGGGAGGAAAAATTTGTGTACCAAGAGGATCTTGTAGAGAAAATATCATCAAGGAAAAGCACTATGGAAGCCTATTAGGACACTTTCAAATAGACAAAACATTGGAATAGGTAAGATAGTTCTATCACTGGCCTAGAATGCAGTCAGATATTAGAAAGTTTGTATATAGTTGTTTGATATGCCAAAAATCCAAGGGACATACTTCAAATGTAGGACTATATAACCCTCTGCCTATACCCTACAAACCTTGGGATTCCATCATCATGGATTTTTTATTAGGCCTTCCAAAAACTAAGGCAGGACATGATAGCATCTTTGTAGTGGTTGATAAGTTTTCCAAGATGGCTCATTTCATCCCTTGTAGGACAACACATGATGCATCCCACATTGCAGGGCTATTCTTCAAGGAAATTATTAGGCTACATGGCCTACCTATGTCAATAGTTTTAGATAGAGATCCTAAATTCCTAGGACATTTTTGGAGGACCCTATGGAATAAATTGGGAACAAACCTCTCATTCTCATCTGCCTATCACCCAAAAATAGATGGGCAAACAGAAGTTATCAACAGGTCTCTAGGCAACCTTCTAAGGTTCCTTACTCAACAACATGGAGGTTCATGGGACACAATACTACCCCAGGTAAAATACTCATATAATGACTCACTAAATAGGAGTGTTGGTCTAACACCTTTTCAAATTGTATATGGGAGTCACCCAAGGGGGGTCCTAGAACTAAGAGATGTAAAAGATCTAGATAGGGAGAGTGCATAAGAAGAAGACTTTGCTCAAGTTATGAAGGACATACAAGAACAAGTCAGGGACAGGTTAAAGCATACCACAGAGAAATACAAAGACTAGGAAGATAGAAAAGAAGAGATTTACAATTCAAAGTGGGAGACTTGGTAATGATCTAGTTGAAGAAAGAGATATTACCAAAAGGTCAATACACTAAACTCATGATGAAGAAGGCTGGTCCTTTCAAAATCCTAAAGAAATGTGGCAATAATGCCTATAAAATAGACCTTCCATCTGACATAGGACTTTCACCTATATTTAATGTGGCTGGCATTTATGCTTACAAACCTTCTAGTGATGTCAATGTTGTAGGTACAGGTCATTCTAACAAGGCAGATGTAGAACAACTTCCAAGAGTAGTCACTCCAATGATAGAATGCATTTTGGACAAGATATCTAAACAAACTAGGAGGGGTACTAACTACACCTACTTGGTCAAATGTAAAGATTCTCCAGCAGAGGATGCCACTTGGATGAATCAATCTAAAATTGAGAAGGCAGGGTACGAGCTTGAAGACATTGCAACTCAAGGGACTTGAGTTCCTTTGAGGTGGGAAGTATGGTGCAGGGCACCAGACCAGTCCAACTCTCCACATTTATTAAGCCTTCCATTGAGCTCTTAAGATAAGATAGTGGAAATACACCTTAGACTCATTCTTGGAGTCTCTCAGAGATCAACTTGGGATTATACTATGTCTAGTTTTTCTAAAGTCCATTTGTAAAGGCTAAGGACTCACAGGTGTTTTATAAACCTTGAGTTTCCTAAGTCCTAAAGGACATAACAGATGATAGTTTCTTGTTTCAAGCTTTAAATAATAGGTTAGACCTATGAAAAGGTTAAACAAGGCTTTATGATAGCTTAGAGTCTTTAATTAGGACATTTTAGCAAGTTTTACAAAAGTTGTTAAGCAACTTTTCAAAAGTTGCTAAGCATCTTTTTCATCTTTTTCAAAAGTTGTCAAAAGTTGCTAGTTTAGGCCTAATCGATGGTTCTAACTAAATCCAACTGATTAAAAGGTATTTTCTTGATGGATGAAGTTTATTTAAGTGTCTAAGAACCTTCCCAATAGAATAGGTTCATTTTGTACAGCTTGTTTTGAAGAATCAATAAAGCTTCCTGGTTGTTTCTTAAGAATTTCCTATTCTTTGTATTGTGTACAAACTATACAGATTGGGGAGAGTGGATTAATGATCTAAGGCATAGGAGAAGTCAATAACCTTATATATGCACCAATTCTAAGGTCCATTGGTGATCCCAAACTCAAGTTAAAGACCATTTTCTATAAAACAGTCCAGAAACCCTAGTTCCAGTAGGGTTTTGTGCAAATGGAGGTATAGATCATGACTATACCATCCAAATTGCATGAAACCCAATGAATATGAAATTTTTTCAAATGCATTGTCAGATTCCAAAAAGAGGAGATCAGGAGATAAGGTTTACTATTTTTGCTAGCAAGCCCTATACCAAATATCTCTATGTATTTGGTCTTGAATTATAGGAGTTTGAGTGTGCAATGTTGTGAATGAAGGAAGCAACAAAGTTGAGGGTGGATTTGGAGTAATTTGGCATCATAATAAATGTATAGAAGACTAGTTTCAGTTTATGCACCCATTCCTTAGGACTTTCTTTGAAAACCAAGCCTAATTAGGCCTGATTAGGACTGTGTACTTAGGAAGAAGTTTGGAGTGCTGGAATAGATTGGTGACCTATCTTGTGGTGGATAGTTAGGGGTGTCTAGGGTATTCAAATCCCTCATATCTTCTTGGTTTATAGTTGAGTAACTTGTGAAGAATTCATTGAATTGGATAAGATCCTAAGGAATCCTAGTTTAGAGAAGTAAGACTAAGACTTTGGAAGATTGATCTATTTGTGTTAGATCTTTGAGAAATTTACCAAGGGAAGTTTGTCAAGTTGGTCAATAGCAAGGAATTGAAGTTTGAAACCCTTCCTTGGTCTAAGTACTTGAAACTTAGAAGTTTAAGGCCTAGGAACCTAAACACTTGGAGAAACAGACCTTCCACTATTGCACTTTGCAACACCTTTTGACACATTGGAACCCTCAAGTGTGTCCTAAGGGGTCATAGGACACCTTTGGACACACTTGAGATTTCAAATATGTCAAAAGGAGTCATGGGGAATTCCTAAATGTCCTAGTATTCCTTATCACACATTAGGACCTCTAGGAAGTCCCCATGATCCCTTTCGACACAATCAAACCCCTAAGTGTGTCTTAAGTGGTTGTATGAGCCCTTCAGACACACTTCAGCATTCAAATGTTTCCAAAGGGGTCATGGGGACTTCCTAGGGTTCCTAATACTCCTTATCATGCATTAGGACTCCTAGGAAGTCCCCATGACCCCTTTCAGCACATTGGAACCCTCTTGTGTGTCTTAAGCAGCCCTCCAAGCCCTTTGGACACACTTGAGGGTTCAAATGTGTCAAAAGGTGTCATGTAAACTTCCTAGGGGTCCTAGTACACCTTATCATCTGTTAGGACCCCTAGGAAGTCTTGATGATCCCTTTTGGAACATTTGAACCCTCAAGTGTGCCCGAAGGGGTCCTGCGACCCCTTCCGATAGACTTGAGGGTTCAAATGTGTCAAAAAGAGTCATGGGGACTTCCTAGGGGTCCTAGTATGCCTTATCACATGTTAGGAACCCTAGAAAGTCCCCATGTCCCCTTTTGACACTTTAGAACCCTCAAGTGTGTTCTAAGGGGTCGTAGCAACCATTTAGACCCACTTAAGGGTTTGAATGTCTCAAAAGGGGTCATGTCAACTTCATAGGGGTCCTAGTACACCTTATCACGCATTAGAACCCCTAGGAAGTCCCCATGACCCCTATTGACACATTGCAATGCTCAAGGGTGTCCTAAGGGGTCCTATGACCTCTTCAAACACACTTGAGCATTCAAATATTTCAAAAGGGGTCATAGGGACTTCCTAGTAGTCCTTGTATGCCTTATCATGCGTTAGCACCCCTAGGAATTCCCCATGACCCCTTTTGACACAGTAGAACCCTCAAGTCTATCCTAAGGGGTCGTAGGACCCCTTCAAACACATTTGAGTGTTCAAATGTGTCAAAAGGGGTCATGGGGACTTCCTAGGGGTCCTAGTATGCCTTATCATGCATTAGAACCCCTAGGAAGTCCCCATGACCCTTTTGACACATTGGAGTGCTCATGTGTGTCCTAAGGTGTCCTATGACCCTTTCAAACACACTTGAGAATTCAAATGTCTCAAAAGGGGTCATGGGGACTTCTTAGGGGTCCTAGTATGCCTTATCTAGTGTTAGGAACCCTAAGAAGTCACCATGACCCATTTTGACACATTTGAACCCTCAAGTGTGTCTTAAGGGGTCCTACGACCCCTTCAAACACACTTGAGCATTCAAATGTGTCAAAAGGGGTCATGGGGACTTCGTAGGGATCCTAGTACACCTTATCATGTGTTAGGACCCCTACGAAGTCCCCATGCCCCCTTTTAACACATTAGAACCCTTAAGTGTATCCTAAGGGGTCGTAGGACCCCTTTGAACACACTTGAGCTATCCAATGTGTCAAATAGGGTCATAGGGACTTCCTAGAGGTCCCAGTATGCCTTATCACATGTTAGGACCCATAAGAAATCCCCATGACCCCTTTTGATACATTAGAACCCTGAAGTGTCTCTGAAGGGGTCCTATGGCCCCTTTCGACACACTTGAAGGTTTAAATGTGTCAAAAGGGGTCATGGGGACTTCCTAGGGGTCCTAGTATGCCTTATCACATGTTAGGACCCCTAGAAAGTCCCCATGACCCCTTTTGGCACATTATAACCCTCAAGTGTGTTCTAAGGGGTCGTAGAAACCCTTCAGACACACTTGAGGGTTCAAATGTCTCAAAAGGGGTCATGGGGACTTCATAGGGGTCCTAGTATGCCTTATCACATATTAGAACCCCTAGGAAGTCCCCATGACCCCTATTGACACATTGGAATGCTCAAGTATGTCCTAAGGGGTCGTACGACCTCTTCTAACACACTTGAGCATTCAAATATTTCAAAAGGGGTCATGGGGACTTCCTAGGGGTTGTTGTAAGCCTTATCATGTGTTAGGACCCCTATGAAGTCCCCATGACCCCTTCTGGCACATTAGAACCCTCAAGTGTGTCCTAAGGGGTCGTAGGACCCCTTCAGATGAACTTGAGGGTTGAAATGTGTCAAAAAGGGTCATCAAGAATTCCTATGGGTCCTAGTATGCCTTATCACATGTACTATGACCCCTAGAAACTCCTCATGACCCCTTTTGACACATTAGAACCCTCAAGTTTGTCCTAAGGGTTCGTAGGACCCCTTCGGACACACTTGAGATTTCAAATGTGTCAAAAGGGGTCATGGGGACTTCCTAAATGTCCTAGTATGCTTTATCATGGATTAGGACCTCTAAGAAGTCCCCATTATCCCTTTCGACACATTGGAACCCACAAGTGTGTCTTAAGTGGTCGTACGAGCCCTCTAGACAAACTTGAGCATTCAAATTTGTCAAAAGGGGTCATGGGAACTTCCTAGGGGTCCTAGTACTCCTTATCACATGTTAGGACCCCTAGGAAGTCCCCATGACCCCTTTTAATACATTGGAACCCTCAAGTGTGTCCTAAGGGGCACTCCAAGCCCTTCAGACACACTTGAGATTTCAAATGTGTCAAAAGGTGTCATGTGGACTTCCTAGGGGTCCTCATGCTCCTTATCATGTGTTAGGACCCCTATGAAGTCCCCATGATCCCTTTTGGCACATTTGAACCCTGAAGTGTGTCTAAAGGGGTCCTACAACCCCTTTCCACACACTTGAGAGTTTAAATGTGTCAAAAGGGGTCATGGGGACTTCCTAGGGGTCCTAGTATGCCTTATCACGTCTTAGGACCCCTAGAAAGTCCCCATGACCCTTTTTGACATATTAGAACCCACAAGTGTGTTCTAAGGTGTCGTAGGAACCCTTCAGACACACTTGAGGGTTAAAATGTTTCAAAAGGGGTCATGTGGATTTCATAGGGGTCCTAGTACACCTTATCACACATTAGGACCCCTAGGAAGTCCCCATGACCCCTATTGACACATTGGAATGCTCAAGTGTGTCCTAAGGGGTCCTACAACCTCTTCAAACACACTTGAGCATTAAAATATTTCAAAAGGGGTCATGGGGACTTCCTAGGGGTCCTTGTATGCCTTATCACACATTAGGAACCCTAGGAAGTCCCCATGACCCCTTTTGACACATAAGAACACTCAAGTGTATCCTAAGGGGTCGTAGGACCCCTTCAGACACATTTGAGGGTTCAAATGTGTCAAAAGGAGTCATGGGGACTTCCTAGGGGTCCTAGTATGCCTTATCACGCATTAGAATCCCTAGGAAGTCCCCATGACCCCTTTTGACACATTGGAATGCTCATGTGTGTCCTAAGGGGTCCTACGACTCATTCAAACACAATTGAGCATTCAAATGTCTCAAAAGGGGTCATAGGGACTTCCTCGGGGTCCTAGTATGCTTTATCATGCTTTAGGAACCCTAAGAAGTCCCCATGACCCATTTTGACACATTTCAACCCTCAAGTGTGTCCTAATGGGTCCTATGACCCCTTCAGACACACTTGAGCTTTCAAATGTGTCAAAAGGGGTCATGGGGACTTTCTAGGGGTCCTAGTACACCTTATCATGTGTTATGACTCCTAGGAAGTCCCCATGACCCCTTTTGACACATTAGAACCCTCAAGTGTGTCCTAAGGGGTCGTAGGACCCCTTTGAACAAACTTGAGCTATCTAATGTGTCAAACGGGGTCAAGGTGACTTCCTAGGGGTCCTAGTACACCTTATCACATGTTAGGATCCGTACAAAATCCCCATGACCCATTTCGACACATTAGAACCCTCAAGTGTGTTCGAAGGGGTCTTACGACCCCTTCTGACACACTTGAGCATTCAAATGTGTCAAAAGGGGTCATGGAGACTTCCTAGGGTTCCTAGTATTCCTTATCATGTGTTAGGACCCCTAGAAAGTCCCCATGACCCCTTTTGGCACATTAGAACCCTCAAGTGTGTTCTAAGGGGTCGTAGGAACCCTTCAGACATACCCTAGGGTTCAAATGTCTCAAAAGGGGTCATGGGGACTTCATAGGGGTCCTAGTATGCCTTATCACACATTAGGACCCCTAGGAAGTCCCCATGACCCCTATTGACATGTTGGAATGCTCAAGTGTGTCCTAAGGGGTCCTACAACCTCTTCGAACACACTTGAGCATTCAAATATTTCAAAAGGGGTCATGGGGCCTTCCTAGGGGTCCTTGTATTCCTTATCACACATTAGGACCCCTAAGAAGTCCCCATGACCCCTTTTGACACTTTACAACCCTCAATTGTGTCCTAAGGGGTCGTAGGAATGCTTCAGACACATTTAAGGGTTCAAATGTGGCAAAAGGGGTCATGGGGACTTCCTCGGGGTCCTATTATGCCTTATCACACGTTAGAACCCCTACGAAGTTGCCATGACCCCTTTTGACACATTGGAATGCTCATGTGTGTCCTAAGGGGTCCTATGACCCCTTCAGACACACTTGAGCATTCAAATGTCTCAAAAGGGGTCATGGGGACTTCCTAGGGGTCCTAGTACGCCTTATCATGTGTTAGGAACCCTAAGAAGTCCCTATGACCCATGTTGACACATTTGAACACTCAAGTGTGTCCTAAGGGGTCCTACGATCCCTTCAAACACACTTGAGCATTCAAATGTGTCAAAATGGGTCATGGGGACTTCCTAGGGGTTTTAGTATGCCTTATCATGCGTTAGGACCCCTAGGAGGTCCCCATGACCCCTTTTGACACATTGTAACCCTCAAGTGTGTCCTAAGGGGTTTTAGGACCCCTTTGAACACACTTGAGCTATCCAATTTGTCAAACAGGGTCATGGGGACTTCCTAGGGGTCCTAGTATGCCTTATCATGCATTAGGACCCGTAGGAAATCCCCATGACCCCTTTTGACACATTAGAACCCTCAAGTGTGTCCTAAGGGGTTGTAGGACCCCTTCGGACTCACTTGAGGGTTCAAATGTGTCAAAAGGGGTCATGGGGACTTCCTAGGGGTCCTAACGCATTATAAGGCTTACTAGGACCCCTAGGAAGTCTCGGTAACCCCTTTCGACATATAATTTAAATATTATGATCTATAAAGTTTATATATTAATATATAATTTAATATATAATACATATTAAAAAATATATAAAATATTTACATAATACCCGTTAAACATTATATATATATATATATATATATATATATAATTTATATATTATATAATTTGTACATATAAATATAATATAAGTTCGTTAAATATAATTATATACAATACATATTAATATATAAAAAATATATTAATATAAAATATATATTAATATATAATTATATATATAATATATATTAAAATATTTACATAATACCCTTTAATACCCCTTAAACGTTATATATATATATATATATATATATATATATATATATATATATATATATACCTCTTTTTATATATAAAAGTTCAATTTTTTCATTTACTCTCGCTATTTTTTCATGTACCTGAAAATATCAGGTACCCGATTAGGCATGTGCTTTGGTGTCAGGTTTGCTCAGGTGTACTGACACCCAGGCCTACTAGAAAGTAAACATACATTTTCATGCACTTTTGGATGACTGAAAAGTGGATTTTTTTACATTGCCACTTTTTGGCCCCTCATGATCCATCACATACCCATTATCTCTATCAATTTTTCTTTATCTTCTTCGAGCTCTTCATCCTCAATAGCATAATCCTCATCTTTAGTATTCTCAGTAGACTCCTCCTCTTTTGACTCATACTCCATGTTTGTCTTAGGGACCACTTCCTAAATCTATTTAATCTTATATTCCTTGTTGTGAAGACATGTAGACCTTATCTCCTCCAAACTACCTCCATTCTTAGGTTCCTCCATGTATTCATTTTCCTCATTCTTATCCTCCTCATTATCAATGTCAATAAAAGGGCTCATCCTTTTCACCTTTTTACTGGTACTTTTGACCTTTGAAGGGGTAGGTTTATTGGAAGTCACATTTCTTTTCTAGGGTGTGGTATCAATCAAGGCCTCTATAAGAGGGATTTCCTCATTTGGGGATTTAAGGTTTTTAATCTTTTTTTCCTCTAGAAGGGTTGGCATTTTTTCCACAAGGGTTGGATTTTTCAAGGAGGGGATTGGTTTCTAATATTTAAATTTTAAGTGATCTCTTGGTCAACTTCACAATGTGGCTTTTTTCATGTTGAGGGTGTGAAAGAAGGTGGCTCTTGAATGGGGATTTGTAAAATTCATGTTGATAAAGGGCATAAATGAGATGTTAATCCTATGGCCATTTCTTAAATGATTCAAGATAGGAAAGTGATACCCATGGAAGGCGGTATCTCAACCTTTTAGGGTAAAGTACTTCATAACAAACAAGAAGAAAATAGCATACAAAGGGGGTGGAGAGAACCTATCATACCCATTTTCATTGTTCATGATAGCCAATTTATCCCCTTTTTGAAAAAAACTCCTTCATGTAGAGCTTATAATCACCAGAACTCTTCCTTTCAACTATATCACCCTCACATTTTAAGCTCATAGCTTCAACTATCAACTTAGGGGTCATGCATAATTTTATGCTCCTAAAGGTAATCTTTCCTTGGTGCCAAGAATTAAAAAACTTCATGGATAAAGTAGTATTATAATCCTCCATTACATATAAATAAGGAATAAGATCATATCTACTAAAAATATAAAAAAGCTCACTATTTTTTAAAATTTTGCTACAATATTTCAATTTTGAATGCTTCAATGGCCCCCCCATACTTTTAACCTCAGAGAGATGTAGATGCTAATCAATGGAAATAAGAGGCCCACCCCTACTAGACTCTGTAGAAAACAAAAAAACCCTTTTTCTTCTTCTTACCAGAATGATAATGAAGTTTCTTGAACACAAAGCACTTTTGCCTTCGGAAATAATGGAGAGGCTTGAAATCATAACCCACAATTATGACACAACAAATTTGGTTTTTACGAAATATTTTGAGACTATTTTAGATTGTTAACAAGACATCTCCCTTTATGGAAATATTTATACAAGTGGCTAATTAAAAATCCCATCACTTGATCATAAATGATGTAATTATTATTTTAATCACACATAATATTCAAAGTGAAGTGCCAAGTTGTTATCCAAAAAGATTCTTCATTCAAGTGAGTGTACTTTAGACAAGTGGGATATAAAATGTGTTTAGAATTACTCATAAGTATAGGTGGTATATTAATCATTACTTTTCTCTTAAAGAAATTCAACTTTGAGTCACTTCACCTAGCCTTGACATCACTTATCATTCCTATCATTAGATAATTATTATTGCAGATGCAATAATTCTTCATAGGACTAAAATTATTATTTTATATATCATTCAAGTGTTTATAATTCATGTAATTATATCATAAGAGCCATCTCAGAACATAGAGCCCCCATATGTTAAAAATGCACAATGGTTTATTCATAACCTTGATTGCCATTTGTATCCCTCCTTTTGTTAGCAAGATAATTTTTAAGTTTGTTGGGATATTTCTCAAACTTCATAAAGGACCAATCATTATCGTTAAGTCCAAGATTGACCATCATACCCAAAACATAGTTTTCTTCCCTCAAGATGTGGTAGATCTCTACATGCTTGAATGTGAAGAGGGTTCTTCTACAATCATGTTTAAAATACTCTAGAATTCCCAAGGGCACCCAAGAGTCATTTTTTAATGATCTATTATAATCTTAGAGTCTCCTTCAAGGATAATATAATTATATTTCAACTCTTTCATACGCTTTATGCCTTGCCAAGAAGAAATTACTTCTACTCTATTATTGGAACCAATACATAGGTTTTTACATAAGCCTTCAATGATAATGCCCTTCAAATTTTTTATAACTCCACCTGTAGCAGAGAATCTCGGGTTTCCTTTAGCACACCCATCTACATTGCACTTGATCCAACCCTCAAGTGGGAGATCCATTTAGTGAGTTTCTAGTCTAATTATATTGTCCCAGCTTATATTTAGGATGTTTTATTGAATACCTCAAGTCTATTTGACGCTGATCTCTTGTAGAATAGGTATGATTTTCTATTTTCCAAAGGAAATATCATTAATTTTTTCCTTTATTTGTCATTTTATTGTTTGGAATAAGACAACGCTGGTTCTAGAATGGTCCCTAAAAATTTTGTTATTCCTTTCCTTCCAAACATTCCAAATGAGAAAGGGAGAAAAATGATCCCAGAGAGATCTAATGATATGGTGGTTGAATAGGATAAATATTCATTGATCAATAAATAAATTCATAGAATATTGCATAACCCAACCTACTTTAGTCAAGGAAAATACCCATTCCCACACCCCTCTAACATGGGGGAAAAGTAAGAACAGATGGTCTATGCTTCCACAATAAACATAATAGAGAAAATTAATGTTCACCAAGGAGAATCCCATTCTATTCATATTATCAATAGTCAATTCTTTAACATGGGAAATAATCCACCAAAAGTAGTAACTTTTAGGATAAGGTTGGGGATCCAAATCCTATTCTAAAATTGGTTATTAACTTCCCTAGTTTCTAAAGCTCTGTAGGTAAGATAGAAGTGGATAGAGGAGTTGTGTCTCTCAATACATTTATCACCACTTAGCTAAGAAAAAATAAAATAGTTAGGAAGGAGGGGAGGCATGTAGTTTAATTATTCCAATAAACTTTTGTTGATCTGTAGAGGAACATAAACACATTCATGCAACTAATTGTTAAAATATTTCCAACAAGACTTGTCATTCTCCCAATAAATGTAATTACTTACCTAATTTTCATGGATGCTCATAAGACACCTTTTAATCTGGTTGAATTTTTTATGGTCCCAGATAGGTTTATTAAGATACCAATTATCCTCCCAAAAATTGGTATTAAATTATCATTCCTATTAATTTTCCCGCCTCCTTTCCTTAACACTTGTTTAGTTTTTAGAATGCTATTCCAAAGAAGGGATACTGAGGTCTAAGTGGATTCATAAAAGAAATAATTTTCACATCTATTATGAGGGTATTTGGCCTTTAAAAGGTTAACCTAATATATGGGGGCTTCACTTAGTGAACCTGAATCATAGCACATGTGTTCGTGGCATACTAAAGAATCCCACTATTTTCAAAAAGTATTGCCCCAAACTCCTTTTTGTCACCCCCCTCCAATAAACTCCCAATACCCCCTCCCCCACCCCTTTTCCTATATAAACCACCACCCCCAGCCCCTAAAAATCCACCTCCTCCTATTTAGGCAATATATTTCCCACTTTTTTATCCATTTTAAACGCACAAATATGAACACACGTGATATTATATTGGTCCTTTAGTGAAGACTCCGTGACCTAATCTTTAATATGTTTTGTAGGAAACCATACCATTTTGGAAATAAGGGCTCTATTAAAGGATTTGATTTTCCTTATTCCAAGACCTCTAACTTTTTTAGAAGTGCAAACTTTTTCTGATTTGACCAAGGCAATTCTATAATTTTCTTCAATTCCTGTCCATAAGAATTTATTTTGTTATTTCTTATTTCTATTAGCCACAGAGATAGAGATTTTTAAGATACAAAGGAAATAAACCAAGATACTTTTAAGGAAAGCTTTGAGAAGTTGTATTTTCCCTCCCTAACATAACATTTTCCCTTTCCAGCCTGCAACCTTTTTCTAAAACATTTGAATAAGGTTGTTCTAATATGTGGAAGAGAAAAATTTAGTAGTGATAGGTAAACCAAGGTAAGAGTCAGCTAAGGACATAGCATTACAACCAAAAAAATTTCTTTAATTTTTCTTGAAGGGCTTCACTGATATTGAAGATTTAGATTTTTCTTTTATTTTAGTTGACATGTTGTCCTGAAATCTTCGCATAGCTCTCAAGAGTTTACTTCCATTTATCTTTTACAGATAGGTAGGATTCCCCAAAAAGGATAGTGTCATCCAAAAACTATTGGTGGGAGAAGATTTGGAGTTGGGAAGAAGCTTTTATTCTTTTCACCTTGTTAGAATCCTCATTCTTTTGGATGTTATGACCCAACACTTTAGAAACAATAATAAACAAATAAGGGGACAAGGGGTCACCTTGGCTTAATCCTTTTCCCATAGATAATAAGCCTTTAGAGGAACCATTTATAAGAACTAAATCCATAGTGGTGATCACACATTCTAGGATCATCTTTAAGAATTTACCATTAAACGCGTACTTCTTGAGAATACCAAATAAGAAGCCCCATTACACTTTGTCATAAGCCTTAGAAATGTCCAAATTAAGAATGATACCTAATTTTTTGTTGGTTCCCATAGAATGAATAATTTCATCAGTGGGGATGACCGCATCAAGAATTTTTTTTACCTTTAACAAACCCCCTATAATTTTGGGAGATGAGCTTATCCAAGATATTCTTCATCCTATCAACCATCACTTTAGAGAAGAATTTATAGAGGTTATTACTTAGGATGATAGATCTATAATTAGACATAATTTTAGCTTTAGCCACTTTAGGAATTAGGGAGATGAAGGTAGAATTTAATTATTTTAGTAATCTTCTTGTTCTGAATAAAACTAAGAAACATTAAAGATATCAACACCAAAAATATCCCAATAGATCTGGATGAAGGTTGGGGGGAAGCCATCAGGGCTAGGAGCTTTAAAATATCCAAAAGAGAAAATAGCTTCTTCGACCTCCTTGAAAGTGACCTATTTAGTGATGTTTTTATTGTCTTCTTTACTGATCATGTTGGGGATATCATCAAGAAGAGCATTCAGATCAAAGAAAGTAGTAGTTCTATTAGCCTTGGGGTCAGTAAAGGATCTAACGACCATATTAGAAAAATACTCTTCCTCCTTAATAAAGTTTCCATTAGGTAATTACATCTTCCTTTTTTTATTCTACTTCTATTTTTAAGGGTGGATATATGGAAGAACTTAGTATTCTTGTCTCCCTCAGTAAGCCATTGAATTATTGACTTCTGCTTCTAAAAAAAATTCCATTGGTGTGTTCATTTTAATCCATCTCTCTCTTAGATTTATTTCTTCTTTGCATATATTCTCTTCATGTTCTCCTTTCTCCATTCTTCTCAAAATTTCCTTAAGGTCATTAGTAACCTATTCTTTCCCTTTAAAAATATTCCCAAAGGAGGTCCTATTCTAACACTTCACTCTTTCTTTCATAATTTTAAGTTTTTTAATAACTTGCACCATAGGAGAACTTGTACATTGATTATTCCACTAGCCTTCCACTAAACCTCTAAAATATGGGTCAGAGGTCCACATGATCTCAATATGAAAGGGTACGGTAATTTTTTCCATTCATCTAATGAATCTAGCATAATGGCATTATGATCAGAGGTTTTATTAGGTTGAGAAGAAAGGGAGAAGTTGGCCATGTTAGGCCAATTTGGAGAAATAAGGAACCTATCCAACCTAACTTGGATTAAGTTCTTACCTTTTCTTCTATTAGACTAGGTGAAGATGGATCCATGGAGCTCAATATCTATCAACCTCATAGAAGAAGGAATCCTAGATAGATCAAGAATGCTCCAACTAAAGTCCTCCATACCTCCAAATTTCTCTGAGGGGTATAAGGGGGACCTAAAATCACAACCCATTATCCATTTGACAGTATTATTAACCTGAATTGTAATAATAATAGAGTCTTGTAGAGATTTCCTAGCTTCTTTGACATTAAGGGTGTAAACATTTATCAAGTTCCAAGAGACACCTGACCTAACAGCCTTGAAAGTAGGAATCAAGCTACATTTAGAAGAGTGAAACTATTACCCAAAATTACAACATATAGAAGAATAAACACAAATAGGAAAAGATTGCATATTTAGGGGTCTAATTAATACTATATTTTAGGTATTGATTAATTAACATTTCATTATTGCATTCATTATTAGATTTAATTATTGTACTCTAAGTATTGATCACATTTCAAATTTCAAATTTCATAACTGATCATTACATTGTGCATTCAAACTGAATGTAGTATACAAGTGTCTTTTCATATTTCATGTTTCATGTCAATCAAAGCGTACATTTTGCAAAATAGAAAACATGATTGAACTATGGAGTAGGGGTCACATGCATTGCCTTTTTGTCTGTTTATTGCTAGTTGTCTATCAGGTCCTAGGTCTTCAGGTCTAGGTCTTCATCTGCATTAGGTTTTTCAAGGTTTTTAACCTGCATCATGAGAGAGGAAATGGTGTTAGATCCAGCTAGATCTAAGAAATGCATGAAACACAAATGACGTATAGTAATCAAATTTTCAATTATACATAACTATCTGGTAAATTCAATGCAATAAGGAAATGTGCATCCACACTAACTGAAAGATATTATTAAAGGGACTTGTTTTCTAAACATGAAACCTTTTACTATTAATGGTAATTCTGATAAATGTTGTCCTTTTTATAAACTAGATAACTGAATGAAAGGGACTTAGTGTTTCCAACTGAGAAACCTTTTTCAGAAATAACAGGATCTTGGTACATTAGTGAACATAATGGTCTGAATTTTGATTCACAAGTGTCATCCCTTTTGGCATTTTCATAAACTAAATTATTTACTATGTTCACTAATCTAACAAGTTTATAATGTTGTTGTTTAAAGAGCTTAACAGAATATATTGCAGTGTTCCAAGCTGACTGGTTTTCACATCACAGTCAGAGAAAGAAGATGTAGGGAAAAGTGCCTTCCAAAATGTTGCAGAAAAGTGCCAAATTGCTACAAACAGTCATGTTCAAATGCCAAGATACAACTACATAATCACTGGTATTGCATATCTTTGAGGTACCATGTTGCTAAATCCAAAGTACAAATTCAATTAATTCATTGTTGTTGTTGATTAACAAAAGAGAAATGCTATAGAATTGCGCTTAATGATCTGAAAATGTTTTCAGTTTGTATTTAATGGATGTCACGAGCACGTTCTCAAACTTCATTGAATTTCATTATGATGTCTTTTGAATGTCAAGAGCCCGTGCTCGAACTTCTTAGATAGTAATTACATTTTTCATCTTTTGGATTTCTTATATCAAAAGTTCATATTCAGCATCAAAAGGAGGAGACTGTATTTAAGAATGGTACTATGTACCAGTGATGTTAAAATGTGTTTTCTTTTGAAATAGTAAGAAAAATGAAATGATTGGTGTACTGATGATCAAAATTCAACAACAGACTGAGGAAATAAGATCTTTTATGTTGTGAGCACGATGGTTTAAATAGTAAACAAATGTATGCAAAACAGTCAAACTTTCAAGGTAATTTGTTTATCTATTGATCCATGAGTATTTTATGTTTATTAGTGAAGATGTAAGCAGCAGTGTAGGGTTGGTAAAGTGATTAATGTATTTTCCAAAATGACAGTGCAAAAACATTATTCACGGGCTGAGTATTGAAATGGGTTTTTATTTTGCTATCAAATCATTTTTACGATGTCTTCAAAGATCTATTGTTTTTTTTCTTAAACATTATCATATATATCATAAGAGAAGAAGCCAAAGATGTTAAAATGGGTGCATTCAAGCTACAATAGGAGTACAAAATTGAGCAATGATCGAGTTCAGTAAATAATAATGACAAAACCCTATTTCAAGCTAAATGGAGGGTTACATATAGGACTTATCTTCATGCTTCATGCAGTGGAACATTTTCTCGGAGATCAAATTTCAGTCAGCTCGGTAGAGTCCAAAGCTATGATGAAAAGATGTCTTAGCCAGAGCTGAGTTAACATCTTCTCATATTTTAGTCATAGCTTAGGCTAGGCTGAGCTGACTGAAGAAAACCCACAAATCATGGTGCACTGTCAAGATGTAAAAGACCCACATAAAAAAGTGTAATAAATAAACTTCATGAACCCAGATTTCATTACAGGAATAATCACCAGTTAAAAGGAATTGAGCTTACCAATTAGCCAAAGATCAAGTCACAATGAGCTCAATCCTTGAGTCATAGCCAAGATCACATCAAGGATTCATATCAGTCAGATTCGTGACTAAAGGAGAAAGGAGTTCAAAGGAGTCCGAAGCCGAGTTCAGCACAAACCCATGATTCAAAGATACCCATAGGTCGTGAGTCACAAAGTCATAGCAAAGATGAAACTCATAGTCAAACATTAGCTCGCGGCCGAGAAAGGAGTTGTAGCTCAAAAGATCATTCACAAGCTATGAGTCTTCCTTCATAGTTTAAGTTTAAGGCCAGGCTTCAAGCTCAAAGTTTAAACTCTAAGAAGAAGCCAAGATCGAGCAAGGTGATCTCCAGATCACATAATAAGAACCTGAGCTTCCATATGGAAAAATTTTAGTTCAAGATCGATGCTAGAGGAGATTTTTAATGAAACAAAGAGCTTCATGCCAGCTATCTTGAGCCCTAATCAAATTTTTGTAGAGTTTTTCCTTACAGTTAGGGTTCTTTTTCCCTGTTCATCTCGGTGAAATTGAATAAAGATGCTAAGATCGAGATTGCTAAATAGTTTTGAGAGTTTGAAATCTGTTGCAAAGCTAAATTGAATGTCATTAATGCAAATGTCCACATCCTAGAAGAGCCCAAGAACCACATTGAATCTCATAGACTTAGGAGTTTTTTCCTAAATTTTAGGTTTTAGGTAGTGTAATTAGAGTTTTATGTATTTGGATTTTTAATCTAAATAAATAATTTAAATGCTTGGTTTAAAGATTGTAAAAGGATTTATATCCTTAACATAGAACCAACATTTAGGGCTTTAGTTTTGGCATAGTTTTAGGGCTTATATCTTGGCATGTTTTTGGGTCAAATTAGGGCAAATAACAAAGGCTTGATTTTTCAGATTTAAGGCTTAGGCATGATATAAAATTGATTTTCATTACCAGTTTAGGGGGTTGCAAAATTTGGAGAGAAGGCTAAAAGTGAGCTCATTGTTCCTTGATGCCTTGGAGATCTTGTTTGTAACCTTTTTGTCAGATTTTGAGAAGAATAAAGGATATGATCTATTTGCCCATATATTTTGAGTTTTGATTTTTCAAGATCCTGTAATTATCATCTTTCTTTACAAGTGTTTTTTCTTTTGTTAGCTAAGAGAAGTGAATGTTTTCCTATTCCTCCTTAAGGTGAGTAATAATTCAAACCTCGTAAAGAATATGTATGTTTGTTAACAGATTAAGATATTTTTTGTTTATACCCTGGTAGTCAAGTCTTTTAGCCTATATGTTGATCAATGATTCAAAGTGTCAAGCTTTTAGTGTATGAGTTGGGATTACTATTTTACCTTCCAATCAAAATCTGATTTCATTTTTGGTGTATCACCCCTATTTCCCTTCAGTTTTAAATTTTATTTTCCCCTTTCCCAACAAATTTTCAATCAGGAGGTGATATCCCATATCAAATAGGAACCGGCCTAGAATCTAGAGACTCCATAATCAGAGTCTACCCACAACTTGAGAAGGTTTCCATTGTTAGGATAGAATATTATGTAGCCCTAATGCCTGATTTGGGGTGGTATTTCTCAACCTAAATAGTTTTTGGCATGCCCGGTGGGACCTTGTGATACATGAATCAAATCCAAACAAGGAGTGTTAAAGAATTTGAGTATTTGTAGTTATCTTTCACTAAGAAAGGAAGAACTGTCCAAAGAGAGCCAAGAGGTCCTAGAGAGATTTCTACTCAGCCTGTTCAAAGAGGTAGGAGACATGGGAGACCAAGGAAATTAAGATCTGAAAGAAGTTCAGCTCCTCCCTCTTACCGCACTGAATTTGTATATTTAGAACAGGAGGTTTTTGAAGATCTTGGAGCTTCTCAAAGTAAAATTGTTCCTGAATAGCTACCACTGGTAAATCAGATTGTACCATCTAGTTCTAGTACAACACATCAAGCAATGGCAATAAATTTTCCATTTGTGCCTTTTGATCAAGGTAGTCCTCTGAGGATTGCAAATTACAACGACATTCCATTTGCTTCTTTGAAAAGATTTCCATCATTCACTAGAGAAGGACAAGTAATAGCCATAAAACATATCAAAGATGTTGCTACTATTTGCAATGTTCATCACATCATGGTGGAAGATGTAGTGTTGAAGCTGTTGGCTGCATCACTAAAGGGAAAATCCCTTGATTGGCTCAGGACTCTTCCAGTGGACTCTATTCCTACTTGGGATGTTTTGGGAGAGAGGCTTTCTAAATTCTTTGAGGATAAGTCTTACAACTTGTCTTTGGTGGAGTAATTAACAACTATCAAGAGGCTCCACAAGAGGAAATGAGTGATTTCAATCTCTGTTTCCAAAAGACTTGGAACAAGATTCCTATTACGGTAAGACCTTCAGCTGAATATGCTTTCTTGTATTATTTGAAGAGTTTGAATAGTGATTTCTCTGTTATGATTCAATCTATGGGGGGTACTTCATTCCCCTATCTTTTGATACTAGTATTAGGGCAGATAATAGTCTTATTCAGGTAGGAAAGATAGCTCCTAGGCTACATGTCTCTTTCTTTCCAAGTATCCAATCCAATATGCCATTCATAGTCCCACCTCTATCTACTGTCCCATCATTTAATACCCCAGAGGTATTCCTAGTTGCCCCTCTTAATGAATTACTGAGCATTAAAGATAGCCAACAAAAGATAGAAAGTTTACTGTAGTCCTTTGGTAATGAGCTAGTGACCCTGAAAAGGAATCAAGCACAGGAAAATCCTATAGCTCAAAATCAGTTTTGTGGTTCCTCATCCCAATATCCTAATCAGCCCAATTATCAAGCTAATAGGAAACAATTCCAATGTAATAACAATGCAAACAAACAGGATTGGAATCAAAGGCCTAATAGACCATATAATCCTACACCCCTTAATACTGTTAGGGATATTTTTCCTAGTCAGAATAACATTGCTACTGACTAGTGTTTTCCATGCAATCAAGCTCATGCTTAGTCAACATGTTCCATTGGGGTTCTTAACCAAGCTCTTAGGTTCAAAATTCAATGAATTCACAATAGAATGTGCCTATTGAAGAGGTTCAACAACAACCAGATTAGAGTATCACAGATATTGGTTTCTTAAATTGGCAAGAGAAGGAGTTTTGTGGTCTAAATGATGATTCACCCATTTCAGCAAATACCAGAGCCAAAAAGAGAGCTCTTGAGTCAGATCAATTAGCTGGTAATGTACCCTCTACACTAGTTTCAATTCTAAAGAATCCCTCTTCTTCATCTAGTAAGGATCAAAATCAAAGGCATACTGATCAAAGTTCTCCTAGATCTCCACAAAAGGTATAGTTTGTTGTTCCCTATAACATTGTTGATACTATGAAGAAAATGAATGTAACCTTGTCTATGTGGGAAACCTTAGCTATTCCAGGACATGCTGAAATTTTAAAGGAAGGGTTTTCCATGTTGACAGCCAGCTCATAGCAAGTTGTATAGTAGCCTCCTAGAATGGTTATGGCTAACTCTGAGCCTCCTAAATTTCATGAAAAGGGACTGAAAGAAGAAAATAAACCTACTAAAATTCAGCAATCAACAGTACAACATAGTAGAAAGGCTACAGATTTGAAGCAATCAGCAGTGACAGTTGATAAAAAACCAGCAAATGGCAAAAATACAACTGAAAAGGAAGGTAAGAAATCTACAAATAATAAGCATCCTCTTTTTTATGTTTGATTGATTATTGGAAACAAATTAGTGCATAATTGTATGGTAGACAATGGTGCAACCAGTACTGTCATGCCTAAGAAAATAGCTGATTTGTTGGATTTAAAGTATGAACCTCTTGAGAAAGGAGTGGTCCAACTTGATGGTAATTCTATCAAGACCTTAGGGGTTGTTAAAAATGCAAGCTTGACCTTACACTCTTGTCCAAATTTCTCAATTCCTCAGGATATTTATGTCATAGATTTGCCACCTTATTTTTCTATGTGTCTGTCAAGGGACTTTACAGATAAAATAGATGGTTGTTTCTCATCTGATTGGTCTCACCTATATTTTAGAACTAGATATGGTACTAAGGTAACCATAAAATCAAATTTATTGGCCAAGGATCACATAGAGCCTTATAATCCTAGCCCTATTAATGCAAGTTGTGTGATTATGGATTCAAATGAAATTAAAGATTATTCAAGTTATAACACACAATATGAGGAGTATCCTAATATTGTCTTGGATGAATGGGCTACTAGAAATGATCAGAATGATGACATGTTTGATGTTGGTTTTGGTAATTACATGATTATGGAATTTGATGCAGTTTTGCCTAATCTGATAAAAGATCAAGATTTTGAATCTGAATTGTCTAACCAACTATGGGATTTATATTTTGATGGATCTAGGAATAAAGATGGTGTTGGTGCAGAGGTTATGTTAGTTTCACCTGATGGTGATAAAATTTTTGTTGCATACAAATTATCTTTTCCATATTCTAACAATGTGGTTGAATATGAAAGTCTGATTCAGGGTTTAAAGTGGGCAAGAAAAAGGAGAATCAAATGCTTAAGGGTGTTTGGGGATAGTGAGTTGATAGTAAATTAGGTCAAAGGTATCAATATAGTTAAAATTGATCTTTTGAAGTTATATAAATCCAAAGTTTCTGATATTCTGGATGATTTTTTTAACCTCATTTCTATTCCTAGAAAGAAAAATTAGCACGCTAATAGGCTGGCTAGTATTGGTGCACATGTTTCAATTACTGAAAATAAAGGGCAGATTTCATATCAGTCACATGTCAAGATTGTTGTTAGGCCATCTATCCCAGATAATGATATTAATTGGTAGTTTTTTAATATTGATGAACATATTTTAAGTTTTATGACTAAAATAGATGGTTTCTCAACTTCTAAAAATGACAAACTTAATCAGAAAATGGAAGATCAAATCATTCAGATCAAGACCAACAAACTTCCAAAAGGGTTGGTTAGCTTAGAGTCAGTTTTCAACTCTGATGATCAGTTCAAGAGGAATAAAACCAGCCTACTGATCAAAGAAGATTACTATGAAGAAGTGAAGATATTCAAAGACAAGTGTTTGAAGGTTGGTAAAATTAATTCTCCTAGAGAAAAATAATTGTTCATTGATCTATTCAAAGAATATAGTGAAGTTTATTCTTGGGACTATGCTGATTTGAAAGGATTTGATCCCCAATTAACCCAGCATACTATAGAATTAGAGCCAAATGCTAGGCCAATCAAACAAAGGAAAAGGCTTATAAACCTCAAGTTATAACCTTTAATGTTAAAAGAGCTGAGAATAATTTTGGATGGTGGTATTATATTTCCTATCAAACACACATCCTGGGTTTCCAATTTAGTTCCAGTAAGGAAAAATAATGGAGAGATAAGACTTTGTGTAGAGTTTAGAGACCTTAATAGGGCATCTCTGAAAGATAGACACCCTCTTCCTTCCATGGAACAAATTTTGCAATATTTCTCAAGTTCAGAGAGATTTTCACTCCTAGATGGGTATTCTGGTTACAACCAAATTTTAGTTAAAGAATCTAATCAATTCAAAACAACTTTCACAACTAAATGGGGTGCAATGGCTTATAGAAGAATGCCATTTGGATTATCAAATGTGGGAGCTACATTCCAGAAAGCAATGGATAAGGCTTTCAAGAATCTTATGTATAAATTTGTTCTAGTATACCTAGATGATGTTACAATTTACAGCAAGGTTGCAAACCAGCACATAGATCATCTGAGACAAGTGTTACAGATATGTAGAGAGTTTGGAATCTCTCTTAACCCTAAAAAGTCATTTTTTACAGTTCATGAAGGTAAAATTTTAGGATACCAAGTGTCTAAAGAAGGTACAACCATTGATCCTGAAAGGAGTCATGTAATTTTGGAACTTTCATTGCCAAAACATAAGAAAGGATTGTAGAGTTTTATTGAGAGAATAAATTTTGTTAGACGCTTTATCCCTGATATTGCAAATTTATTAAAACCCTTGACTGCTATGCTCAAGAAAGATGTACCTTTCAGCTGGACTAATGAGGGAAAGAGGAGTTTTGAACAAATTAAGCAGGCTTTGTCATCAACCCCTACCTTAACTAATCCTAATTTCTCTAAGTATTTTATTTTGTATGCTTATGGTGGTTCTGACACTATTTGAGCAATGCTGGTTCAAAACAATGAGGATAAACAGGAGCAGCCAGTTGCTTTTTTCAACAAAGGTATGGATGATTATGAAAAAAGGTACAGTTTTGTTGAGAAACATATATTAGCTATTATTAAAGCCTTAAAAAATTTTAAGCATTCACTTGCTAGAAATAAAGTACATTTAATGGTTGCACATCCTATCATTAAAGAGTTCTTATTGAACAAAGATGTCAATGAAAAGAGAGGAGGTTGGATAATAAGAGTTATGGAATATGATTGCAAATTCATGTAACCAAGCTGGTTAGAGGAAAATTCTTGTGTGCTCAGATGGAAAATGAAGAAGATAAGGTTAAAGTCACTGAAGAGGCTTCCTTATTCCAAGGTAATACTATGTTAATTAATTATTCAACATCCTGGTTATCAGATATGACCAGATTTCTACAAACTGGACAATGTCCAATAAATCTTGATAAAGCTAAGAGAAGGTACTATAGGTTACAATCTATTCCTTATGTCCTTATTGATGGTATTATTTATAGGAAGGATTTTTCTGGTATGCTTCTCAAGTGCCTTGTCTATGTTGATCAAAATAAAGTTTTATCTAAGTTTCATGATGGATCTTGTGGTGGGCATTTCAACCCTAAAACTACTGGATGGAAAATTCTAAGAGCTAGTTATTATTGGCCAGATTTATTTAAGGATGCTCATTCTTGGGCAAGAAAATGTCAAAAGTGTTCTTTGTTTGTGGGAAAGAAAAAGTTGGCAGCATTTCCATTAAAGCCAATCATTGTGGATCAGCCATTTAAGAAGTGGGGAGTGGACTTTATAGGTCCAATAAATCCTAATTCAAGTGCATGCCATAAATAGATTTTGACTGCTACAGACTATTTTACCAGATGAACTGAGGCCATTGTATTGAAGGAGTCTACTGGATCTGTTGTGTTAAAGTTCTATGATGATATTATAACCAGGTTTGGTGTTCCTCGGTCAATTATTTCAGATAATGCTTTAGCTTTTGTTGGTTCAGCTATAATAGAGTGGGCTGTTAAAAATGGTATTTATCTAAATACTTCTTCTAACTATCATCCTCAAGGTAATGGTCTTGCAAAGTCTACTAATAAAAACCTGATTAGGATAATCAAAAAGACTTTGCAGGAAAATAAGAGAGATTGGCACTCTAAACTAAAGGCAGCCTTATGGCTGGATAGAATCACACCTAAACATGTTATTGGGAATTCACCTTATGTTCTAGTTTATGGTAAGGAGGCAAGATTGCCAATTTCTATAGATTTTCCAATTTTACAACTAGCTGATCAAATGATGTTGTTTGAAGAGGAAGGTCCTCTTAAGCTGAGATATGTTGAATTTCTATAGCTTGATGAAAAAAGGAGAAAAGGATTTGAAAATATGGAGTTAAGACAAGAAAAAACTAAAAGGTCTTTTGACAAGAAAGCTTTACCAAGAGATTTCAAGGAGGGTGATTTAGTACTCAAGTAGGATGTCTTGAAGAGTAGACCAGGCCAGCATGATAAATTTGAAAATTTTTGGTCAGGCCCTTTTGTTATCACAACTCTTGCAAAGAAAATAATGCTTTTCAATTGTCTACAACTGATGGAGAAGTTCTGCAAATTCTAGTTAATGGAATCCACCTCAAGATTTTCTTTGAGGCATAGGATAAGTCTAGTTTTCATTTCAATAGGTGATGTCCAAGCACTAGGTCTTTAGGTTGTATGAGTCTAGATTAGATGCATTTTCATTTCAATAATGGTTGCATTCATGAGTTATGTTTTTCCAACTCTATTTCCCAATGATAAGGTCTATAGGTAATGTCTAGCAGGTAGACATCCAACAGAAGTCACCAAAAATGGTACCCAAAATTATTGCATATAGAAGAATAAACACAAATAGGAAAAGATTTCATATTTAGGGGTCTAATTAATACTATCTTTTAGGTATTGCTTAATTAAAATTTCATTATTGCATTCATTATCAGATTTCATTATTGTACTCTAAGTAATGATCATATTTCAAATTTCAAAATCCATAACTGATCATTACATTGTGCATTCAAACTGAATGTAGTATACAAGTGTCTTTTCATATTTCATGTTTCATGTCAATCAAAGAGTACATTTTGTAGAATAGAAAACATGATTGAAGTATGGAGTAGGGATCCCATGCATTGCCTTTTTGTCTGTTTATTGCTGGTTGTCTGTCAGGTCCTAGGTCTTCAGGTCCAGGTCTTCATTTACATTAGGTTTTTAGGGTTTTTTACCTGCATCATGAGAGAGGAAATGGTATTAATCCCAATGGATCTAAGAAATGTATGAAACATAAACAATGTACAATAATCAAATTTTCAATGCTACATAACTATCTGGTAAATTTAATGCAACAAGGAAATGTGCATCCACACTAACTAAAAGATAGTATTAAAGGGACTTGTTTTATAAACATGAAACCTTTTACTATTAATGGTCATTCTGATATATGTTGTCCTTTTTATAAACCATATATCTGAATGCAAGGGACTTAGTGTTTCCAATTGAGAAACCTTTTTTAGAAATAACAAGATCTTGGTAGATTAGTGAACATAATGGTTTGAATTTTGATTCACAAGTGTCATCCCTTTTGGCATTTTCATAAACTGGATTATTTACTATGTTCACTAATCTAACAAGTTTATAATGTTGTAGTTTGAAGACCTTAACAGAATATATTGCAGTGTTCCAAGCTGACTAGTTTTCACATCACAGTCAGAGAAAGAAGATGTAGGGAAAAGTGCCTTCCAAAATGTTGCAGAAAAGTGCCAAATTGCTACAAATAGTCATGTTCAAATGCCAAGATACAACTGCATAATCAGTTGTATTTCATATCTTTGTGGTACCATGTTGCGGAATCCAAATTACAAATTCAATTAATTCATTATTGTTGTTGATTAATAAAAGAGAAATGCTACAAAATTGAGCTTAATAATATGAAAATGTTTTCAGTTTGTATTTAATGGATGTCACGAGCCCGTACTCGAACTTCATTGAATTTCATTGTGATTTATTTTGAATGTCATGAGCCCGTGCTCAAACTTCTTAGATAGTAATTACATATTTCATCTTTTGCATTTCTTATATCAAAAGTTCATATTAAGCATCAAACTGAGGAGACTATATTTAAGTATGGTAGTATGTACCAGTGAAGTTAAAATGTGTTTTCTTTTGAAAGAGTAAGAAAAATGAAAGGAATGGTGTACTAATGATCAAAATGCAACAACAGACTAAGGAAATAAGAGCTTTTATGTAGTGAGCACGATGGTTTAAATGGTAAACAAATGTATGCAAAACAGTCAAACTTTCAAGTTCATTTGTTTATCTATCAAGCCATGAGTATTTTATGTTTATTAGTGAAGCTATAAGAAATGGTGTAGGGTTGGTAAAGTGATTAATGTATTTGCCAAAATGATAGTGCAAAAACATTATTCACGAGCTAAGTATTGAAATGGGTTTTTATTTTTCTATCAAATCATTTTTATGGTGTCTTGAAGGATCTATTATTTTTTTTCTTAAACATTATCATATATATCATAAGAGAAGTAGACAGACATGTTAAAATGGGTGCATTCAAGCTAAAATAGGAGTACAAAACTAAGCAATGATCGAGTTCAGTAAAAAATAATAACAAAAACTTGTTTCAAGATAAATGGAGGGTTTTAGATAGGACTTATCTTCATGCTTCATGCAGTGGAACATTTTCTTGGAGATCAAGTTTTAGTCAACTCGACAGAGTCTGAAGCTATGACTGAAAGATGTCTTAGCCAGAGCTGAGTTAACATCTTCTCATCTTTCAGTCACAGCTTAGGCTAGGCCGAGCTAACTGAAGAAAATCCACAAATCATGGTGCACTGTCAAGATGTAAAAGACCCACATAAAAAAGTGGTAATAAAGAAACTTCATGAACCGAGATTTCATTGCATGAGTAATCACTAGTTAAAAGGAATCGAGCTTACCAGTTAACCAAAGATCAAGTCACAATGAGCTCAAGCATTGATTCATAGCTGAGATCACAGCAAGGATTCATGTCAGTCGGAGTCATGACTAAAGGAGAAAAGATTTCAAAGGAGTCCGAGGCCGAGTTCAGCCCAAGGCCATGATTCAAAGATACCCACAGGCCGTGAGTCACAAAGTCACAACAAAGATGAAACTCGTGCAGTCAAACATCAGCTCGCGGTCGAGAAAGGAGTTGTAGCTCAAAAGATAATTCACAGGTTGTGAGTCTTCCTTCATAGTTTAAGTTCAAGGCCGGGCTTCAAGCTCAAAGTTTAAACTCTAAGAACAAGTCGAGATCAAGCAAGGTGATCTCCAAATCACATAATAAGAACCCGAGCTTCCATATGGAAAACTTTTAGTTCAAGATCAATGCTAGAGGAGATTTTTGATGAAACTGAGAGCTTCATGCTAGTTATGCCAAGCCCTAATCAAATTTTGGTAGAGTTTTTCCTTACAATTAGGGTTCTTTTTCCCTATTCATCTCAGTGAAACTGAATAAAGATACTAAGATCAAGATTGATAAATAGTTTTGAGAATTTGAAATCTATTGCAGAGCTAAATTAAATGTCATTAATGTAAATGTCCACATCGTGGCAAAGCCCGAGAACCACAGTGCCATCTCACTACCTCATGTTTGCATAGTATGCAAGTGGGTGGAGTGATCATGTCGACCCTCTTCCACTTAGTATTTCATAGACTTAGGAATTTTTTCCTAAAGTTTAGGATTTAGGTAGTGTAGTCAGAGTTTTATGTATTTTTTATTTTTATTCAAAATAAATAATTTAAATGCTTGGTTTAAAGATTGTAAAAGGATTTATATACTTAACATACAACCAACATTTAGGGATTTAGTTTTGGCATAGTTTTAGGGCTTATATCTTGGCATGTTTTTGGGTCAAATTAGGGCCAATAATAGAGGCTTGATTTTTTGGATTTAAGGCTTAGGCATGATATAAAACTAATTTTCATTATCACTTTAGGGGGTTGCAAATTTTGGAGAGAAAGCTAAAAGTGAGCTCATTGTTCCTTGATGCCTTGGAGATCTTGTTTGTAACCTTTTTGTCAAATTTTGAGAAGAATACAGGATATGATCTATTTGCCCATATATTTTGAGTTTTTATTTTTCAAGATCCTGTTATCATCTTTCTTTACAAGTGTTTTTTCTTTTGTTAGCTAAGAGCAGTGAATGTTTTCCTATTCCTCCTTAAGGTGAGAAATAATTTAAACCTCGTAAAGAATATGTATGTTTGTAACAGATTAAGCTATTTGTGGTTTATACCCTGGTAGTCAAGTCTTTTAGCCTATATGTTGATCAGTGATTCAAAGGGTCAAGCTTTTAGTGTATGAGTTGGGATTACTATTTTACCTTCCAATCAAAATCTGAGTTTATTTTTGGTGTATCACCCCTATTTCCCTTCAATTTTAAAGTTCCTTTTCCCTTTTCCCATCAAGTTTTCAATCAGGAGGTGATATCCCATATGAAATAGGAACTGGCCTAGAATCTGAAGACTCCTTAATCAGAGTCCATCCACAACTCAAGAAGGTTTCCATTGTTAGAATAGAATACTATGTATCCCTAATGCCTAAGTTTGGGTGGTATTTCTAAACCTAAACAGAAACAAGGTACCAACAACCTTATTAGGATTCCATAGGATAGCCAAACCACCTGAGGAATCCTCTTTATCACTAGAAATCCATTCAAAAGTAGGACAAATATGGTTTAGAATCTTATTAAATCCTTCCTTCTTCAACTTAGTTTCTTGTAGGATTACAATATCAATGTTATTTTCCAAGATAGCACATTTTAGCATGCATTATTTAATATCATTTCTTAAGCCTCTCAATTTCAAAGAGAGGACCTTCATAAAAATTAAAAATTTTACACAGACAACCTTGAGTTGTGTCCCCAAACTCAATGAGAGTGGTCATCTCATTTATTTTTATTCTTAACATTAGATAACCCATCTATTGTTCTCTGTTTTCTAATTTCTACATCCTCCACTCTCTCTTTTTCTCTACATTCTTTCTATGGTGGTCTTCCAAGTATAGAGTCACACCCAACATTTTCCTTCTTCTTTTTACCTTTGTCTCCTACCACTT